>VDFB02361382.1:0-130881 GCA_007258455.2 Sequoia sempervirens | reverse complement strand
TGGACCTAAAGCCTAAGCCATAAACCATAAAGCCTAAAGCCTAAACCCCAAACCATAAACTGTAAGGCCTAAACCAAAGAGAGAGAGATGGGGGGGAGAGAGTGTGAGAGAGAGAGAAACACAAAGGGAAGGATGAAGGTTGGGAGATTAAGAGAGAGGGAGAAAGGGAGAGTGAGTGAGAGGGAATGAGGGATGGAGAGGTAGAGATGGAGAGACGTAGAGAGAAGTAGAGATAGAGAGGGGGGAGGAGGGAGGGTCAGAGATAGAGGGAAGTAGAGAGGGGAGGAGGGAGGGATAAAGGGAGAGAGTGTTGGATGCTATGGTTGTGTTGCTGCTATGTGGTTGTTATTAATGCCAACACTATTAGCATTGATGTATTGAATGTTGTATATGTTGACGATATTGAGAAAATTGTTAAAGAAATAGTTGCAAGTTGATAGTGGAATAATAAAGGTCATGAAGGTGTCTTGCTAAGTACGTTGATGATCAATCATTGTGGACTAAAGGGTTTATTGCTGAGTGTATCTAGTTTATCCACCAAAAGTTTCAGAGTTCCACATGAAGATTTAATCGTGTTATGAACAGTTGTGTTCTGACAGTTTTTATGTGGTTTCAGTTAGTATTCCCAATTGTATTTGGTGTGATTCTAGTAATTTCAGCTATTGCAGATGCTTCTATAATAATTCTTGGTGCTTGTGGATGGTCCTAGATAATGCTATATCTTTATTGCATGCCTGCGTTGATTGGTGTGCTTGTGGTCAGTGATTTTTCTCTTGTGTGTTCAAGTTTTTATGTTCTTGGATGACATGGTGGTTGTAACATGTTGTGGATCCTTGGAGATTAAAATTTGAATGTTTGGCATGCTCAAGGATATTGTTTTAAGTCTTCATTATGTTGTGGCCGACGGTGTTTAATTCACATTGAAAATTTACTTGTAAATTTGGGCCAACATTGTGTATATGTTTTATATTTTATTTTGTCCAAAAAAGTTGTTGATGTAGTTCCATGTTGTGGATATATAAGAGTGGTTTTTTGTATGAAGGTATGTAGCAAAGAAGTGCTAGAAAAAGATAAAGTTTGTGAATAGTGATCTAATCATTTGATTATAGAGCAGAGTGTGAAGAAGCTTGAGTGAAGTGTGAAGGAGTGTTTCTGTGCTTAACCAGAACTATAATCAGGCTTTTGTAGAAGCTATTTTCTTAGTTCATACCCTGCAGATCTAATCCAAATTGTTGTAAGATAGTTTGTATTATTTGGGAAGTGAGCCCTCTTGTATTTGAGCAGTGAGCTCTAGGCAGTGGGCCTGAATGCATGTGCATTCCCATTATTCTTCATTATACTTTTAACAGGGTATAATATTGTGGTCTAACATCCACCATGGGTTTTCCCCTAATAGGGTTTCCATGTAAAAAATCTTGGTGTTCTCTGTGTTTCTAATGTGATGATTTTCTGTAGTTTATTTTTAATTCATTAGATCTAAGATTAAGTTAAGTTTGAAAATTTTAAATATTCCGTGACAATTGATTCACCCACCCTCTTAGTTGTATGTCCTTGTTTTTCCAATAGAGAGAAGTGTGATAAAGAGAATGAGAGAGAGAGGAGGGAAGGAGGAAGGTGGAGAGAGTGAGAGAGAGAGGAGGGAGGGTGAGAGATAGGAAGAGAGGGATAGGTTAGATAGAGAGAAGTAGAGAGGGAAGGTGGTTAGGATGAAGGAAGAGAGAGAGGAGGGAGGAGAGAGAGAGAGGTAGAGAGGGATAGGTTAGATAGAGTGAAGTAGAGAGGGAAGGTGGGTGGGAGGAAGGAAGAGAGAGAGAGAGAGGGGGAGATAGAGAAAATTAGAGAGGGAAGGAGGGAAGGAGGAAAGGAGGGAGGGATGGAGGGGGAGAGAGATGTTAGATAGATAGAAGTATAGAGGGAAGGAGAGAGTGTGAGAGAGAGGTCTAGAGTATAAGGGATAAAAAATGAGTGAGATAGAGAGAGAAAGATGATACAACTTTCTGATTACTGCAATTTGACCTCCTAATTACTGAAATTTGAGCTCCTGATTACTGAAATTTGACTAAATCTAAAATTTTTGAGATCTTCCAAAAACTAGAATTTGCATTATAACTCCTAGAGATCCGAAACCACTCTCAAACATCCTGCCTATATACATGAAATATAACTTAAAGTATAAGAAATTAAATGTCCATATGTAAATGTCAACTTATACTTAAATGTTTATTTCATGTATATAGTTTCCCTAAATGATAACAATAAGGAAGAGACAAGAAAAAGAGAAGAACAAAATTTCAATGTAGACCAAAACGTGGACATGTTATAACGTGCTCGCATTTTGGAAATATTTTTTTATTTTAAAAAATGTACATTTTTTGAACTCAAAATGCATGTGTTTTTTGAAATTTAAACCACAACGTGAGTGTGTTATGGCTTGGCAATGACCAATCATAGGCTCGGTCATTACCAAGCCATAATGCGAGTGCATTTTACTATAAAGTGCTCATGTTTTTGCTATTTTAGGATGAAAAAGTAAATTGGCCACAAATTGGCTACCCATCTTCATGCACTTTCCCTAATATCTTATAATTGGTTATAGTTTATTGTGAGCTAATGCTCACTGTGGTTTTCCCATTTTGGGTTTTCCATGTAAAAATATTGGTGTTCATGTGTTATGTGCGCTATGGGTTTTCATGCTTTCATTCCTTATAGTTCTATTAAATATGCTTTGGTAATTGGATGGTTTTTAAATAGAATACTAATTCATCCCCCCTCTCAGTATTCCAAGTGTTCAAAATGAAGGCATGATAGAGGTTCTAAATAATTTTTAATATCACCAGGCATAAGCAAGATGGAGAGAAAATTTGCCTCATTGAAGTGGATGGTATCTCCTCAAATGATACTGTTTTCATGAAGGAAGCATTCTATTCTTTTTTCCATGCCTTGTTCTCTTTTGAAGAAGATAGTAAAACTAAGCAGGCCTTGTTTTTTTTGCAAAGTACTATCCCAAAGAAAAATAGCTAGGAAGATGCCCTAGTTCTAGATAAAGATATTTGTATGGAAGAAATTGTCAGCACCATTCACTTCTTTAGTAATGGTAATTCTCCAAGTACATTTCATGGTCTTATAATTGAATTCTATAAAGAAAACATTGACTGGATTAGGGGTGAATTGATTGAAGTCTGCAAGGAAGCTCTCCAAAAACACTCTTTGGGTAAGGATATTAATAGAGAAATGATTAAACAAGTATTCCAAAGAAAGGTGATAAGGGCCTTATTAAAAATTGGAGGTCGATTATCTTGTTAAATGTTTCATATAAGATTTTGGCTAAGACTGTTGTGATCAATATATCTATTATTTTAAGGAAGATGGTTTTTATCATATAGACTTGGTTTATCAAAGGAAATTATATTTTTGGAAAAACTTGATTACTAGTTGGGAGGGCATGCATTGGGCTAAACATAGTAGTTAAAATCATGTATCTATAATCCTATTGGATTTTGAAAAGGATTATGGTAGAATTGAATGGTCTTTTGTGATTGACATTGTAGACATCCAAATTTGGACACTTAATTTATCCAAATTTATCACTTTTCGCCTAAACATCCTCTTATCCAAGTTAATTAAGTAATATTACTATTATTTAATTAATACCCTTAATTCTGCCAAATCCCTAAGGTATTTAATTAATAATTAAATACTTTACTCTTTTAATCCTCCTTTCATCAAATAAATTAAATAAATAATACATTTATTTAATTCCTCACATGTCATTTTCATCTAATCCTAATCCATCTCGTAATTTCTTCATTAGGGATGTGCACATGCCTAATCCTTGATTAGGATGTGTCACATCCTCCAACTTTGCAAGTTGGCTTCTAATCCTCATTTATCTTCTAATTATTGATTAATTAATCTTAATCAGTACCTTGGTCAACTCTCTCCATCCCCAAAGAAATTTTTAATTCCTTTTTATTCCTCCAAGAATCCCTTTTTCCCATGCATCTTCTAGAATCTTTGACTTGTCACATCAAGTCACATATGACAAACTCCCACCTTTTGGGAACATTGTCTTATCCACTAGATTCTTCCAATCATTGTGAATTTAAAATTCACTTTTATTCACCCAAGATTCTTCCCATCTCCCAATGTACTTGCAAAGTACTTGTCCTTCCTCCACCTCATGTACCTTTTTGGCCACCTCACTTACACCTCATCTCCCCTTAGCCACTTCACCATCCACATGTCAAGATGTGAGGGCTTGTGAGTTTTCAACTCACCATAGCCCTTCATCTTGACCTTGTTGGATGAATCTCAACCGTTGAATTCTCTAGAGAATTCAAATTCTTCTATAAATACCCCCTCCTCAAGGGCATTTTCAATACTTTTTCATTTGAGCAACCTTATGCTGTCAATTTGCATTATCAAGCATTCACTATCATTTAGCCATCCACTTTTATCATCTTGCATATTCAATCTTGCATCTAACTACATAAAAAAGCCATCCAAGGAGCACACAAATTCATCTAAATCAAGGGCCAACCAAGGAGTCTTCAACAACAAGGAAGGTATAATCGATTTGCACTTTATTTCATCTATTTTCCTTGTTTTATCACTCTTTAGGCTAATCTTTGAAGTGTTCTTAGTATTTTTCCACTTGCATTTTTAGTTATTTTGCACATTAGAATAGGGTAAAATTCCAAGGTGCACAGACATGTTAGGGATTTTGGTTTCCCTCCTAAATTTTGTATATGGATTAATAAATTAGGTTTAAGGATTCCTCCATGCAAGTTGATATAAATGGGGATCTTATTGAGCCTATTTTGTTGCAAAGGTCAATTAGGAAAGGATGTCCTATTTCTCCCACCCTCTTTGTGATATTTTTTTATGCTCTCCATTATTTTCTAAGAACTACTCTAGTCATTCCTCTAGTGTATGGTAACTAGCTCCCCAATAATGAACAGTTGTTAAATGCTCAATTTATTGATGATAACACTCTTTATGTTAAAATGAATGAGGAAAATTTTGATAATGTGATGAAAAAGTTGGATATTTTTTATGATGCCGTGGGGGCTAAAATATCTAGTACCAAATCTACTATTCTTAGTTGGGACTATGTGTGCCTAAAGTGGATAAATAATAAGAATTGGTAGTGGGTTGGCACAAATAAGGTGGTAAGGTATCTTAGTATTTCATTTGTTGTTTATCCATCCTTTAAAGACATGTGGAATTGGTTATATTTGAAGACTAGAAAGAAGCATTTAAAAAATGGTAGACATATCTCCTTTCTCTTCCTGGAAGGGTTTTAGTTGCTCAAAAAGTGATTACTTGTCATTCTATTTATTTTTCCTCTACTTGGTTGTTTTTCAATTGCCACTTTGAGAAGCTCCAAATGATTCCAGGGGATTTTTTGTGTTTTGATGGTAAAGGAAAAATAAGAGACATGTTGTAAATTGGACTTGGTGTTGTTTACCTAAAAGTGTTGGAGGTTTGTGTCTAAAGGATCAAACGATAAAAGGTGTTGCTTTGATTATCAAGTGGATTATTAAGGCCTGTGAAGGTTTTGAGCCCTATATGGTTTTGAGTAGGAATAATCTGGCTCTTTCAAAACCCAAAAAACATAAAACACACAAGTCAAGCTTCATCTACAATATTTTTTATTTGTTGATTTTATTGTCACTTGGTTTTTGGATCAACAATGTTTAACAACATTTGGAAGGCTTGGAGGAAATTAAAGCACTTAATTTTGTAATTGTGAGGATTTCTCTTAATCTTCTGGCTCTTGTGTTGATTACAGATCTATTTGGTGGAACTTGGAAGGGATGACAAGCCCTTGGATCTTGGTCAAGGGTATTTTGCTAAAGCTCAGGTTTCCAAGGGGATCTTTTCCTTTCAAGAAATTTTCAAGAGAATGGTTTTTTAAAGAGTTGGCACCAAATTAGAATTGATTTTGGTAAATTTCTATTTCATATAAGAGAATATATTATATTCTAAAAACTATGGTGCATGTGGTGTTTCCAATCACTTTAACAAATAATTCTAATTTGTAGAGTAAGTTTCTTGGAAGGATGGTACTTATTTTAATCAAATTTAGGTTAAGAAGCTCTATTTTATGTTGACTAATATGGTGGATGTTTCTAACTTGTTAAATAAGTGTTGGAACCTTGACTAGGTATGAAAATTATATCTTTGTATCTTAAATAAGCTCAACTTAGTCACTCTTAGGTGCCCTAAATAAGTGGGAAAATGACCTTCCTTTAAACCAAAGTTTCTCAAGTCACCTTGATTGGGTATGGACACTATATATTTGTATCTTAATAGTCCATTGGAATCAAATTGGTGTCCATCATACCTAAGATTGTAATATTTTTTTGAGAGTGCATTCTCAACTTGCTCGTAAAACTTGTCACCTAGAAAATTACTCAATACTTTCTCTCAAAAGGTTCTTTGAACAATGGTTATTGTTGCAATATGCCTCCTACAACTAAGAGCATCAACTACTTAGTTGTATTTCCCTTTTATGAAACTGATATCAAAGTCATAATTGGACAACAATTCTAGCCAATGCCTTTGATGTGCATTCAGGTTTGGCTATGTAAAAGTATACTTAAGTTCTTGATTGTCAAACTTAAGTTCAAAGTTCTTTCCCAACACATAATGCCTCCAAACTTGCAAGGCATGCATGATTGGTGTGACTCCAAGTCATGTGGAGCATAATTCAATTCATATTGTAATATTTTCCTTAATTTAAATGACCCAACCTAACCATCCTACATGATCATGCTACCCAATCATTCTCCTAATGCATCAATAATTCCCATAAAAATGGCCCTTCTTATCGAGAACTCTAATAATTTGAGTAGACATTGATTTATCCTTCAAAATTTGAAAATATTCATTACACTTTTCCATCCATTTCAACTGTTTACCTTTTCTTTGAAGTGGAGTAATGGGATTTGAAAATTTGAAAATAAATTAGAATAAGTTGTGTATAATATCCAGGTAGTCCCATAAAACTACATACCTAATGCACCTTCTTGGGTGCCAAGAAATCTATGATTGCTCAAATTTTTGTGGGATCAACCAAAATTCTGTCTGTAGAGATTATGTGCCTAAACCATAGATTTTTGGGAATGAGGTTTATAGGCTACTCTTGCACTCTTAGGATGTTTCACCTAAAAGGAGAGAGATAAACCTCACTAAAATCAATGTGGTTCACTCAATCTAATGTATGTATGATGTAATTATGACTAAATGAGATGATATAAATGCAACTAAGTAATGTAATTGACTAATTATGAATGTAAAACCTAAGAAATATGCAATGTTTGAAAACACAATGTGATATGCAAGCATGAACAAAAAGATGAATAAATGCAAAACATAAATGAAGAAGGTTGAATCAGAGTGCACTTAGGCAATGAATGATGAATCTGCAGTGTCTTGAATGCTGGTAATTTAAATAAGTGAAAATCACCAGTGGGACTCATTCACCATTGATGGCAAATCAGTCCAGCTACTGGAAAAAGCTTCTAAAAACTATTTCTGACTTTTGGGATCTAGAATCTGACAAAATCTAACTTTCCAACATTAAGGTGGGACTCATTTGCCACTGATGGAAAATTAGTGCTCTCCCAAAATTTTGTGAAATCAGGGACCAATTCTATAACACCAGATCTAAGCTTGTCTTCTTGTTGGGTTAACAGAGTCAAATCTGTAGAAAACAGACTATAGGTTGTCTCCAAGTTTGAAATAGGTTTGATTTGACTTGAATTTTTTTTTACTTCTTTTCCACTTTTCAACACCTAATTTCTTGATAAACCTACGTACATAAGTCTGCAAACACACATGCAAAAGAGGAAAAATGGTTAAGGGTTAGGTTATAGGAATATGCCTTGGTCAAATCCCACTTTGGTAATCAAACCCTTAATGAAGAAATGGAATGAAACGAACAAAGAAATATGAATAAACAACATGCAAAATGTCCTAAACTCACCACAACCTTGTTGAAGAAATATGAAGTTATATCAATGGCTTCCCCAAGATACTTGATTGATGCTTGATTGAATGATGCAAAGTGCTCAAATGCTAATTGAATTCTTAGTGAATGAGGATATTGTTTGAATGAGTTAGGAGCTCTAAAATGAGGAAAGAATCACTTATTTATACACACTTGTGCCTTAGTAACCTGATGATACCTCATCACAAGCTGGCATAATGTAATTTTGAATAAAAAAATGAAAGAAAATTTGAAATATTTTGAATTTGGAGCCAAGAGGGACTCATTCACCACCCATGGTGAGTGGATCCCACCTTGGACTTGAAAGTGGTTATCAGGAATTAAGTCACATTTAATGTTGTTTGTCAGGTTTACATTTAAAAATACACGTAATTAAGCTTTATGAGTGCATAAAGGGGTCAAATAAAGCATAAGAAAGTTGTAAATGGTGAAATTAAGCCTATCAAAGCATGAAATCTTGTTACAAGACTTTACAACACTTCAAAATAAGACTTAATAAGTGATGAAAAGGTGATTTTTAGGTGAACTGTAATGAATAGAGTCTAGGAAAGTGTAAAAATGTTTTACAACACTTCACAATACCTTCACAATACATCACAGTTTAAATTATAAGGAATTAATGTGAATGTTTAAGTCACATTACAACATTAAATCAAAGCAAAATGGACCAAGCATCATGAGAGAAAGACCTAAAATACCATGAAAATGTCTAAGAGCCATTTTTCTATGGTATAGTGCCCCAGATATTGCACTTCTTTTTGGAAATAGGAGCATCTAAACAAATTTCCATACAATATGCGCTCTCTTAAATGTTGAAGAACCAATCTCTAATGATGAGAATGTTCCTCCTCATATTTAATGTATATTAGAATATCATCTATGAATAAAAGGATTTTTTTTTCCAAATAATCTTTGAAGACATTGTTCATCAAATTCATATGTGCTACAAGGGCATCAATCAATTTAAAACATTAGATAGTGAATTTTTAGTGCACATATCTCATTCTAACTATTCTATTATGGATATTTTCATCTTTAATTCTCAATTGGTGCTAGTCAACCCTCAAATCAATCTTTAGGAAGACCATCACACTACACATTTGATAAAAAAGATCATCAATGTGGGGAAAGTGGTACTTATTCTTAATCATGACTTTATTAAACATGTGATAGTTAATGAATAATCACAATGTCCCATCCTTCTTCTTGAAAAATATTATGTGTGCTCCCCATGGTGAGATATTGGGATGAATCAACCCTTTGGACATCAACTCTTGCAACTAAGATTTTAGTTCAACTAGCTCTATGGTAGTCATGCAATAAGGAGCCTTTGACATAGGTTAAAAACCTAGTACAATGTCTATGGTGAAGTCAAATTATCTCTTAGGAGGTGGACCCAACAATTCTTCTAGAAAACATCTCAAATTTAATAAAGGATGAGATGGTCTTAAATTGATTATTCCTCTTGAGTTTCTCAACTTGATCCGTTTTCACTATGAATATCTAACAACCCTTTCTTTTAGTTCTTTTTAGTTGCATAGTTGACACTTGCTTGATCTTGACATCTCACTTGACTCCTTGGATTCAAACTTGATTCCCTTAGTTGTCTAGGAACTCAACTATTTTAACAAAATAGTCTACCTTCGCGCTACGAAACCACAAATAGTTCATTCCTAAAATGGCATCATAGTAACCCAATGGTGCTACATATAAATTGACCTCGATCAAAAAGGAGGGTAAATTCACCTCTACCTCACATAGACAATGCTCCACTTGAACTCTTGCTTGATTTGTGTACTCAACTTACCATGAGTTGGCATATAGCCAATTCTCCTAGGAATATTAACAAACTAGGTATTGTAAAACTTTATGTGGTACTAGTATCAATGAGAATGGAGATTAACAAACCAAATATTTAGAACCTCAAGTCTTGATAGTGGCAATCTTTTACTGTGCTTGATGGTTGTCCACAACTACAAGAATTCTCTATTGGAAAGCATTTTCCTAATAAGAAACATTTCTTCAGTAGAAGGTTAAACCTTATCCATCTAATTTTGAAGCCTAAACCTTTTATTGACCACTCTTCCTTATAAATTACTATGCTAGTATGCTTTTCTACATTCCAATTATGAGTATTTTATTTAATTTCAAATAGCATCCAATAACCTATCATCAAGTCAATTTAATATGGATCATTGTCTATGATCTTAGATCTGATAATAGATTACTAGATATGATCTAAAATGTCAATGTAAAAATATTAATATGAATCATTGACTCTACTCTATGATTTGAAGATAGATTGCTAGATATAATCTTAAATATTAATGCAAAAAAATTAACATGGATCATCAAGTATGATCTCTGATTTGATGATGGATTACTAGATATGATTTAAAATATCAGTTTGAAAAACATTTTCAATCAATTGTTATATTCTTCTATTAAAAAAACTAAAATTGGTATTCACCCCATATTATTATTATGATTTTATAAGTCGTAATTATGATACATAAATTCAGATGGATAGCTATTATATTAACTAACATTTTTTAAATGTCTTTCTATAATTTTTCATTCAATTGATACACCAAATTTCTGTAAAAAGAGATGAGATCTGTAAAACCCACTAACAGTTCAAATGGTTAGATACTAGGCTATGAGAAATCAGATCGAAACTGTTCCCTATGTTCCTTCCTTGGAGGAATTTTCTAGTGGTCGCTCAGTTGAGATATCTTTATCATTACGTAATTTTCAATGAAGGTGGCGAACGACGGCCATTATATTCTACAATTTTCTAGGCTGACAGATTTATTTTTATTGGTTCTTAGTCCGGTTCGATCTCCTATTTGTCTGGAATCAAGAAACCCAAATTTGTTTCTTTGTGGGGGACTAAAATCATTTTCTGGAATTTTATGTTAACGCGCTTAATCCGTGTTTGGTAGGAATCTAGATGGCAGCCATTATCGTATATTTTATAGTTTCGATTTATATAAAGTTGAACCGGGGCGAGAAGAAGAGCAGACCCTTCGCCAGGATTACTTCTCTTTTTTGACCTTTGGTGTGGAGGATTTTAGGAAAAAATGCGTAACGTGACGCGTGGCAGGTGGAAGTTCCAGAGAAAGTAAGTTGCATGGGATTGGCGTGGATTACGTTTCCACTTGATTTGTGGTATGCGGGGCCTATACCTAAATTATTTTTATATTTTCTGGCTGCTTCTATTGGCCATGCATCATGATGATGTTGACGTTTTATTCTCAACTAGGTAGTACAGTTGGCTTGGGTAGTGGGTTTGCCTCTCATTGGTCTCAGGTTTGACTCTGCTTCCGGGTTTAAGAGGTGGGACTTCTTGTGGGCATCCATAGGGGACTAGTCTCACCCTAATTACCCCAGGTATGGGCTGGGTCGCAAGGACACCCCTGTTGTATTAAAAAAAAAAAAGTTACCTCCTACATAGGTAGATTTGCCTCTAAAGTTTGCATGTGTGTTGTTTCACATCACTTAAGGATTTTAGTTACCAATGTAACTTCATTAGTAATGGGTGTTCATTCGCATCTGTATTGGTAGCATGCTGACCTGGAATTGATGGTCATGTCTGTTTGTCATGAGTTTTTTGTTTTTGTTTCTATAGAAAACAATCAGATTATATAGATGCCAGCATCTATGTTTTTTATATAATGCATTATAACAATTCAAGTAAGCATACATCCAATTCAAAAGGCATATTTTGGTTAAATAGCCACATACATATACATCTAATCTAATAGTCGTACTTTGGCTAAGTAGTCACATACATAAACATACATCTAACCCAAAAGTCATATTTTGACTAAGTAGCCACATACATAAACATACATATAATCCAAAAGTGGTACTTTGACTAAGTAGCCACATACTTTAACTAATTAGTCACATGTAAGAGAATCCCATTAATCAAAGTAATCCGTGTCATGAAGTTTTTTTAACTATTTGATCATTTTAAAAAAAATATTAAATTTTATATTATATATTAACAAATTATACCTAGTGTATAATAGTAATGGTTTCTCATTAGAACTTATAGAACCATCTTTATCAACATATGGTAATTCTACCCTATATTTTCTTCTAAAATTCAGCATATCAACTTGTAATTTATTTATTATACACTAGATATATAAATCACTCATACTTATGAGTATGTGATAGCGAGCTTGAATATTTCTACTTCATATTTATACTCATAATTATGAAATCTAATTATGAGTTAAATTACTTATTACAATCATCTAAGAGCATGTAACAAGAATTAAATTTTGTTTTTCATATTCAGACTTCTAGTTTACATAGTCTCTTCAATAGAATTTATTATTCAAAATATCTATTTTGAACATTGAACAATAGTTAATTTGTTAACTTTTCAATTATAGTATGCAAACTAGTAACAATGATCATTGTGAATAGAATTATAGATATCCAATACTTTTGTTTGTGTTTACATATGTATATATATATACTTAACTATCAAATTATTCCCAATCTTATGTAGCATGATAAAGGTGTTCAGGTTTAAATAGTGGCTAAGGTTTCATTCTTTTTTTCTTTTTCTTTTTTTATTGAAGGATTTGAACTCGACATCTTATACGTGCTTACAAGAAGACTGAACCATTACACCAAGTGCCCATTGGCAACTAAGGTTTCACTCTTGTCTACTATAAAAGAATTATAGTTTGTAATTATGGATTCAAGTCAACCAATGACTTCTACTTATTGCATGTAGTTTTAAATTCTCATTTAATCTCATAAGCATAAAGCCAATAGTCGTTTGCATACACAACACATCACATATTATAAGGCCTAATTTTATATTGTCATGTCATAGTCAATTTATGCACAACAATATAGCATATTATTTGGCCTAATTATATCAACCTATTACTCATTTGTATAATAGTATACCATATTATTTGACCTAATTTTTATCAACCTAATATTCATTTGAATACATCACATCATTACATATATTATGGCCATTTTTTTATATTGGCCCAACACTTCCTACATAGCTATAAACCATTGTTTTCAAAGGAAATTCCTACAAAGATATTTATTTGGATGTTAATATGGCATTTTTAACATAAACATGCATATATTGTTGTTTATAATACATTCCTATTGCTTATGAATCGACCCATAGAGTCGATGGATTATAAATTGTATACATATATATTTTTATAGACACTATATACATATACATTTATGTGTATATCAAATTTACTCTAAAAGAAATAATTTTGGAAAAACCCCTTTTTACATGAATGTCTAAGAGAATTTAGTTCAATTTCAAGAACCTCTAAAGCTTTGGTAAAATTAAAATATTCTTTTAAAATAAAACCATCCACAAAAATATTAAGATTTTGTAGTTTTAACATTAGAAACGTATCTTCAAACACGTAAAATGAATTAAGTATTTAATTTCACAAAATTATCAATGAACATAGAGATTTCTAAAAGTATATATAACTTGGAATATTTCGCTCTTTCTTTGTTCTTTTCTTAACACCTCCTCTCATTCCCTACTAAAAAACCATGCATAATCCTTACACCCTCTACCGTGCCTTTCTCTTTTACTCCCCAACTCTATGCCCTCCATTATTTTCTCCCTTTCTACTAGGGGAACACCTCCTCTTTACTTTGCTCACCTTCCACTCTAGTTTGTGGGTGAGATTAGAGATAATCAAGGAGAAGGGGGGGAGGTGATAGTTTTGGCCAATAAATTGCAGTCAAACTCTATGTTCTTATAATTTCTTATACTTATTTTTTAAAATATCTCGAGGATTAATTTATAATTTTCTATTGACTTTGTCATGACCCTTGTTTTGATCATTATTAATTAATATTATTTATCTATTTATCAACAACTATTGCTCTTATTATTTAACAATTACATATATGTTTTTCTTTTATTAGTATTACTAATTATTGTTATTTATTAATTAGTAATTAATTATTTATAATTATTATTGTTATGACTCTCTATTTATCATTAGTACTTAATTACTATTATAGTTTTAATGAATTAATTTAATGATTATTTGGTTTAAAATTATAAAATTTCTAGACTTTGTGTGAAGCCACACTATCTTCTACACAGGTCATATTTTTTTTCAAGAGGATCAAATTTCGCCTTCACATGGCTAATTTTTTAAGCCTTTCTTTTTACATGGTTGATTTATATTTAAATAAATCTAAATTGAAATTATTCCTCACCACTTCACACCATCTTCAATCACTTCCACCACCTATTAAACCACCTCTAATGGGTCTATTTAAAGAGGAAGAAACTCTAGAACGATGCATAAGAAAGGAAATCAATGTAGAGGAAAAAATAGAGGCATTAGAGAAGGGAAAGAGAAAGAGAATTAAGAAGGGGAGATAATTTTTGGAAATGTTAGAAGGAAGTTGTAGAGAGAGAGGTCACTATTTATAGATATGACATGTATCCTTGCATGATGCTTTGTCAACAAGAATATTTGATGTTTACCAAGCAATTATTATATTTTACAAGATCATATTTCTCTGAGGTATTTTGTGAAACAATTCACATGCTTAGTCTATGCCTCCACATATTGGTTTTCAAAATATAAGAGCTAGTGTAATAGCACCAAAGTGTGATGAAATGTGATGTACAACATATAAAGTTTGTAAAGGAGAATGTAATAAGTTAACCTATGAAGATGGTATAACTTCTACTATTCACTTTATGTGAAAAAACCTTTGATAGCCATTGCATTTCAGCATTAGCAAAATACTAAATAATTCTATCACAAAAATTGCCAATAAAATATTCTCAGGAACACGGAAGATTTATGGAGTATATTTAAAATGCATAATTAGTTGAGTAATAAAAAGGTAAGATTTGTAAAGTTATATTCTCACATAGAAGTCTAAAAGAATACTCTACATGTTTTAACTTGCATTCATTTCCTTTGTAGTCTTAATCAAGAAAAGCATAAAATAGCTAGTTTGTTGAGTATATAGAGTCTTCTTGTAGTTTTCAAGTAATTTCTTATGAATGACCTTCTCAAAATTAATTATTAAATATCACATATAATTAACTAATCGTTATCAAAGTTGGTGAACAATGTAGTACCCTTTACTTTATAAACAAAATGAGCTATTATTATAATATTTGGATCATTGAAGAATATTCTCATGGTCAATATAAATACTTAGTCCATGTCTCTATACTTTATCTTACCAATGTTAATTCTTAAATAGGCATCAACCATACATAAGTTTACTCTATCACCTTGTTACAACACCTAGTAAAGAACTATTTGATCTTTTGACATACTAGAATTTACCTTTCTTTTAAATTAAAAGTTACCTTTATCCTAAAAACCTTGTGCCCTAATAGAAATAGTTCAAATATTAGAAAACTCATCTATCTTCCACAATGAGGTATCCTTTTATTTGTAGTTTGTTTGTGAAGAATAAGTTTATTTTGTGAATCATTATTGTAAACATATATATTGACCTATATAAATGGTTTATAAATGGTTTTTACTTCCTATTGACATAGGCCTTTTTTATTGAACATTAAAATACTTCTTTTAAGAGACCGATCCTTTCCTTATTACAAAAAATATATCCAAACAAGTTGGTGAATGGACTTAGTGAAGATATACTGATAACCATGAAACTTATAAAACTTGGTGTTAGGAATTTAAGATACTTTAAAAATAATAAATGAATAGTTTACCCTTAATTATCAGCACTTTGAGACTAAGAATTAAGATTTTAGGATTTAAATTTAATATTAAGAATGGTGTTAGGTAAGTTGAGATTTGAATCTTATTTGGATGTGTTAATTTCTATTTTCCTTGAAATGATAAAACTAATAGGATGTTCATTAGAATTGAATAAGTTATTAAGTCAATATACATTAATTATGTGGCTTTCATGTTAATAATCTATTATTGATAGTTGTTTTAAATAGTTATTAGACCCAATAATTTTAAGCGAATTGGTTTACATTATTTTGAGATTAGGTTTACGAGATAAGAAACAATGATAGGAAATTAATGTGTAATGGAGGAACTAGCCATATTAATTAATATTTGAACATATTAATCTTGTTCTTATGAGTTCTTTACAAAGTTATGATTAGGACCCCAACACTTTTCATTCAAAATATTATGTAGGACAATAATTATTATACCTCTAAATGGTTTTATTTATTTTCTAATATTAAAAATGGTAGAACCCTTAAAGTCATTGACTACGTGAGTAGGTAGATGAAATAAGATTTAACTAGAAAAATTTAGGTTATTTGATTATTCTACTTAGCATATATATAGTCAAGGGTGGAATATTTAAATTTGATTTTTATTCATGTTGTGAGCCTATTGAATAAAATGTATTTCCTATTGATAATTCCACCTTATATGAATAATTTGACATAGTTTATGTATTCTATGGACAAATAGAGATTTGGCTTTGGTTTAAGAATGATGTGGATTACTAATGTGATAGAAATTTTGTAGATCAACATCAATCAAATGTTAGGTGTATGATGTCATTGTAATATCCCCGTTTTGGAGGTAGTTTGATTTAATTAATCTAATTAATTAAGTTCTCCATAATAATGATTATTTTATGAGGATGACTAATTGATTATTTTAATTAAATTAAAAAGTGGTATTAAGTTAATTATTTATAAAGTTATCAAATAAATAAATATTAAAAGGTAACTTTATATTTAATTAATTTAATAAAGTGACTTAAATAAAATAATATATCATAAAGTTACTTAATAAAAATAAAATAATATTCAGGAAGCTTCTAGATTTTGGACCAACCTCTTGGTGAAAAAGAATAAATAGGTGAGGCCAACCATTGTTTCATCATCCAGGAATTGTTGTTTGAATTGATGACTTTTGGTGGTGGAGAAGCCAGCTAGGGTTTCAGCCATTGGAGGACCTTTGGGGATGAAAACCCTCATTGGTTACACAATTTTGAGGCTGTGAGATACCGGCTGAATTATTGCTGACTGTGGGCTTTACTTCAGAAGTCCAATCTTGTGCTTCATTGTGGAAATTATTTGAGTACAATAGCTGATGTATTATTGTACTTATTTTGAGTAAAGTATTTGACTTGCAACAGCTGATGTATTGTTGCATTTGATGGAGAAGTTACTTCAGCAGCTGATGTATTGCTGAGATTGATTATTTTATTGAGCAAATTTGTGGAGATTCAATTTGGAGAATAATTGTTGACTGTGATTTATCATTTCATCATCTTAAGGAGTGATATTTTGTAAAGTTTTAGTTGCATTTTCAGACCTTCATAATCTGTTGTTATTGAGGTTGATCAGCCTATATGAGTCTCATGTTTTTGCTCATATCTTTCAATTGAGGAGGCCAATCATTCTGGGAATTGTTGTATTCAATTCCTATCGTCAAGACAATCGTTTTAAGGGAAAATTGGAGGGCGCTTGGTGCTGCAATTAATTATCTAAATTTTTTCCAGGCAAGAACAGGGGCAGCAGCTTGAGCATTTCGATTTGAGCTTGGAACGTGCCTATCACATTGGTTTTTTTATTGTTTCTTCATCAACAACATTGGGCGCCATCATTGCCAGGTCCTTCTTGCATTTACTAAGTAGTTTACATTATCATCATAGGCATTTTAGTTGCTGTTGTAAGTGAATAATCAGAAAATTAGATTTGGCACTATTGTCAAACAATTGTAAGCTAAGAGTCTTGGCCAATTCATAGCATCATTGTAGTAGACATTTTATTGCAAAGAAGGAGATATAAGTTGTTGGTCAAATACTATTGTAATTGAATATGTTATTGTCATTCATGATCAGCTTATTAGTTTGCATGCCAATTATTTGTCAAAATTTCAATTGGCTATAGGTTTTCCTTTGGCATAAATAATGTTATAATATTGCATACTAGGTGTTTGTATTAATGCTACTTGTTTGTAAGTGCATAAATGCCATTTTTAGGTTGCATCCAAAGTGTTTGTCATAATTTCTAATTGTTGTAGCTGCATATTGCAAGTAGTTTCAGTCATCTATATACATCAAAAGTGCATTAAAACAATTGCATTTCATCTTAGAGACATTCATAGTTGTCATTGGCAATCATTGATACCATTGGAAACATTTAAAGAAACATCATTGGTGACGAGAAAGTCAAAACAAATCAATTAGAAGTTCTTATCAGCCTATATCAGCTTGCACACCAATTGTTTGACAAAATTCCCAAGGCAGCAAAAGAAGAGTTTTTGAGTCAGCTGGGCTAGGCTCATTACAGTGGTATTAGAGCGGTTTCCTGCCACCTTGATTGGGTTATTTCAAGATCAAGTTTTAGCTACCAGCATGGATTTAACAGGTGAAAGGGATTTGGAAGAAAAAATTTACAACACAGGGAAGAAATTAGAATATCTATCTCAGCAAAAGGAGGTTCTTCCTAGCACTTTGGACGAGTTAGAGATTGTCTATGCATAGTTGATCAATCGCATTCTGATGTTATGGAACTAGCTTTGTCTCCAGCAGTGCATTGCTTGGTTAAGCCACAACTTATGAGACATCATGATGAGGTGATAAGACTTGCAACCATCTCTTGCATTAGTGAAACTATGAGGATAACAGCTCCTATTGATCCTTATGATAGCCATAGTATGAAAGAGGTACTTTAGATCATGGTGGCAAGTTTCAAAGGTTTGGATGACATCAAAAACCCTTATTTTTCTAAGACGATAAAACTACTTGAAGTATTTGCAAAATTCATATTTGAAAACATTATGTTATCCATGGATTATGTTGATGACATTCACAAGATGTTTCAGATATTTTGGAATGTTATCTATGAGGTTCATCCTAGTAGCGTGCTCACTTCAATGTAATCCATCATGTCTTCAGTTTTGTATGAGGATGATGCTATTTATAAGCTCGTGACAAATGACCTATGGGCTGTTTGGAAAGGTGAGCAAGATGTGTCACCCATGGCACATGAGTTGTTAAGAAGTTTGGTTGAACAATGTAAGGATAATGATACTTCACCTATGGTTCCATCTTCTTTTCAAGAGGATAGCATGCAATCATCTGATGTTTCAATTGAGCAAGATGATGATGAGGACAGGAAGCAACATGAGTCCTCTCATTTTCAAACACCTATTCAAGGCACTGCTGATTTGACAGATGGAATTGGTGCTGACCTACTTGCAAATCGACATGAGAGCATTCAGGACTTTGTGGAAAAAGAATATCAGGCACAATTAGAGGCTTCTTCATGGGAGGTTAAAGCTCGAGATACTCTGCATGGTCTACACAGTTTGAGGAACCAGCTAAAGGTGAATGAGGATGGGATCGTGGTAGCTCTATCTCATCATGATAGGATGCATAAGATGATTGAAAATCACCTTTGGGCGGTTCAGCTTGAGAGAAGACAAAAGGGAGCTGTGGCAGAGTCTTCTCATGATAGCTTGCAAGAGATCAAAGAAGGCATGGGAGGGATGAAATCATGTTATTTACACCTTCTTTCAGACCGTGACCACCTTCTTAACCTTGTTGGGATCTATTCAGATGCCTTGATGAGGAAAGAGGAGGAAGTTGATATGCTTTCTCAGGAGCTTATGGTCACTAGGGATTCTTTGGTGAGCACTCAGTTAGCACTTCAAGATTCAGAGCATTCCTTCCAGGTAGCCAAGAAACTTGTAGATGATAGCAGTATGAGTTCACCTAGTGTTCACACTCAGAACATAGATGCAGTGTTAGGTGGTGGTGTAGACACATCAGTGTCAGCGGCAAATTCGGGTGCTAGTGGAGTTCTGAGTGCTAGTATCTTTTTCGGTACTCTGGAGGCAAACATTGGTTAGTTGAATCAGAAGGAGATGATTCCTTCTAGGAATTACACGTCGGGTTTTGATATTAATTCAGCACCTTGCAAAGAAATAGATAGCATCCATGATGAGGGCGAGACTGTAGATGGCATTCATGGTGATGTTGTTGCACAACCAACTCATCCTATTATGAGTTGTGAGCCTTCTTCTGAGGATGGCAATATTGGTTGGAATACACTTGATCATTCAGGCATTCCATTAGCTTAGTCAGGAGAGTTTCACCTTGATTACATCTTGAGGTGTGCTCATCAGTTTGATTTCAGCCCACATGTTCAGGATTTCACGATGACTTTGATGACACAGAGAGGTGGGTGGAATAAGGAGTGTTCTAGTCAGCTCATATATGATTTGATTTTGACCTTAGATGATGATTTCGAGTTTGGAAAGTCTTCTACTTTGCTCTCTCATAATGATTATCATTTGTTTTAGGACTTGGAGACTTGCATTATTTTGGAGACATGGGGTATTGAGTGGCACAATGGGAAGCAATAGGTAGTGGCTTTCCAATCGTGTGGTTGCATTAGATTCGCTATCACAGTTTTGGGAATGAGTTGATTCAGCAGATTGTGCGAGTGCTGGTGTTACAGGCGTTGTTTGGTGATGACAGGAACATTATACAGTTCTTCTTGTGGGATCCAGGTGGTGAATTGCTTGAGGACAAGCAATTTCAAGAGGGGCGGACTGTAATGTCCCCGTTTTGGAGGTAGTTTGATTTAATTAATCTAATTAATTAAGTTCTCCAAAATAATGATTATTTTATGAGGATGACTAATTGATTATTTTAATTAAATTAAAAAGTGGTATTAAGTTAATTATTTATAAAGTTATCAAATAAATAAATATTAAAAGGTAACTTTATATTTAATTAATTTAATAAAGTGACTTAAATAAAATAATATATCATAAAGTCACTTAATAAAAATAAAATAATATTCTGGAAGCTTCTAGATTTTGGGCCGACCTCTTGGTGAAAAAGAATAAATAGGTGAGGCCAGCCATTGTTTCATCATCCAGGAATTGTTGTTTGAATTGATGAATTTTGGTGGTGGAGAAGCCAGCTAGAGTTTCAACCATTGGAGGACCTTTGGGGATGAAAACCCTCATTGGTTACGCAATTTTAAGGTTGTGAGATACCAGCTGAATTATTGCTAATTGTGGGCTTTACTTTAGAAGTCCAATCTTGTGCTTCATTGTGGAAATTATTTGAGTACAATAGATGATGTATTATTGTACTTATTTTGAGTAAAGTATTTGACTTGCAACAGCTGATGTATTGTTGCATTTTATGGAGAAGTTACTTCAACAGCTGAAGTATTGCTGAGATTGATTATTTTATTGAGCAAATTTGTGGAGATTCAATTTGGAGAATAATTGCTGACTGTGATTTATCATTTCATCATCTTAAGGAGTGATATTTTGTAAAGTTTCAATTGCATTTTCAGACCTTCATAATCTGTTGTCATGGAGGTTGATCAGCCTATGTGAGTCTCATGTTTTTGCTCATATCTTTCGATTGAGGAGGCCAATCATTCTGGGTATTGTTGTATTCAATTCCTATCATCAAGACAATCATTTTAAGGACAAATTGGAGGGCGCTTGGTGCTGCAATTAATTATCTAAACTTTTTCCAGGCAAGAACAGGGGCAGCAGCTTGAGCATTTCGATTTGAGCTTGGAAGGTGCCTATCACATTGGTTTTTTTATTGTTTCTTCATCAACAACATTGGGTGCCATCATTGCCAAGTTCTTCTTGCATTTACTAAGTAGTTTGCATTATCATCATAGGCATTTTAGTTGCTGCTATAAGTGAATACTCAGAAAATCAGATTTGGCACTATTGTCAAACAATTGTAAGCAAAGAGTCTTGGCCAATTCATAGCATCATTGTAGTAGACATTTTATTGCAAAGAAGGAGATATAAGTTGTTGGTCAAATACTATTGTAATTGAATATGTTATTGTCATTCATGATCAGCTTATTAGTTTGCATGCCAATTGTTTGTCAAAATGTCAATTGGTTGTAGGTTTTCCTTTGGCATAAATAATGTTATAATATTGCATACTAGGTGTTTGTATTAATGCTACTTGGTTGTAAGTGCATAAATGCCATTTTTAGGTTGCATCCAAAGTGTTTGTCATAATTTCTAATTGCTGTAGCTGCATATGCAAGTAGTTTCTGTCATCTATATACATCAAAAGTGCATTAAAACAATTGCATTTCATCTTAGAGACATTCATAGTTGTCATTGGCAATCATTGATACCACTGGAAACATTTAAAGAAACATCATTGGTGACGAGAAAGTCAAAACAAATCAATTAGAAGTTCTTATCAGCCTATATCAGCTTGCACACCAATTGTTTGACAAAATTCCCAAGGCAGCAAAAGAAGAGTTTTTGAGTCAGCTGGGCTAGGCTCATTATAGTCATTAATTAGAAGAATAACTTTGAGAAATTATTTTTTGACCATGTATGAATGTTTATCACTATTTATCTTCTTAGTTTGAGATTAAAGCTTAGATTACATAAATGATATTGCCTTACTTTGATGAAAACCCTTAGGTATTGGGTACTATGTGCCAATACACAAAACCAATAATTTATTGAACAAAGAAAGTCAAAATTAGGTTTCAGGTAAACATGAGAATATTCACAATCAACTCTACTCCAAACATGTCATTGTAGTGTATTTTTTAAATAGATCTTTAACTAGGTTTTCATCCTCGTTCCACCTAAATGGGTGACAACCGCTAAAGAATTCTTTGGAGAAATTGAACCCTAGAAAGAGTTGTGTACCCACTCATGCAATTATATAAAATATAATATAGAAACTAGAATTGCATATTCATCACACATAAAAAATCCTTTAGTATCTTGATTTTGTGGATACAAGGTATGTAAGTAGACTAGAAGGTGAAGGATGTCTCTAGTACTCAGGGAATAAGGATACAAGGTGATTGTATAAGCTTCTTCATGAATAAGATAAAATCTATAAACCAAAGTAAACTAAACAAGCCAAGAAAATAGTCTTTAATACTCAAAAGAATCTTCGGGGTGGATTAGTCTTGTACTTGGCAAGTTGACTAAAATTTGAGGGAGAGTACAAGACCTTTAATATATTAGATACTTACAAAGATCCTCATTACAATATATGAGAATATTGTAAAATTTTATATAGATAACTGAGGACTTGGATTACTCTCGATGAGTCTAAGTCGAGCTCTCCAGAGAAATTTATTGTTACTTTTCTTAGAAGTCTGTATTACTATTATAATTTAATTTCTTGTATTAGATAGAGATATATGGTTTGCTTGATCACTTATAAGTTCATATGGCTATTATGATTTCATATCCTGTATTGGATAGGTATGGTTTGCTTGACCACTTATAATTTTTTATGGCTATTATGATTTCCTATCCAGTATTGGATAGAGGTATTGTCTATTTGACCACTTATAAGTTTCTATGGCTATCATGATTTCCTATCTTGTTTTGGATAGAGGTATGGTTTGTTTTACAACTTATATGCCCAAGGATAGAAGAGCCCATAATGGTTATGTTTTTTATTGTCAAGTAGTGAACACTTTAGCCCAAATTGGCCATTTTAATTCTTGAGTACTTAGATTAAGATAGTAACCTATTGTCAAAAAAATAATTTAAAGTAAAGATGACGAAAGAAAGAAATAATTTAAAACAACTCAAACCTAAAAGAAAGATATAAAATTACTAACAAAGACCTAATTTGGTCTTTACAATTTTATGTCTTTTAAAAAATAAAGTTATATTTTCTTAGAAATCAAAGGGTTTATTGACTTGATTTTTTAACCCTCAAAAAAATCACACTTAACAATATAGGAAAAAGAAAGACTTACAAAAGATTATTCTACTCTCAAATCAAAACTTTACGAAATCTATTTGTAAATGAGGTGCAATAATAATGAATTTGACATTTACACAACTCAAGGCTAATAAACTTACAATATGTAAGTTGACTAAGCTAGGCCATGTAAAAATTTATAGTCATGACAACTAGCTATGGGAATAACATACAAAGTAGTGGTGCATGTGTGACAAATTCTTAGCACATGGTATAATTTATTGACTCGATTTTTTATCCCCTTCTTGATGATACTCTCCCCCTTCAACCAAGAGGGGGGATGAACTTTATATTGCATTCACCTTGTTAGAACATCAAGGTAGTTATCCCAATCAAATTAAATACATATATATATCAAAATGATAACCATCTCATATAAATCAATTAAATCATAAATAGGAAATGTGGAATCTCATTAATCATTTATATTCTTTCATAAATATTATTTTTTTCGATTCATTATTTTTAATAATGGTAACAGTCACATTTAAATTTTTCAAATAATTTTGGCATTCACATCTAGTATTAAATTTACTTTTCACGTGAGTGCATGAAAGAACAATCATCACATTTTAATAATTTATACTTGAAATATATATAAAATAATATCATGTGATTTCATAGCATCATCTAATTATTGTACTTTAAATATTTGAAACAAGTCTCCAATTAATGATCCAAAAATGGGGTGTAATGTATCTTTTCCCCTTAAAAAAATTCATTGTCCCCAATGACTTAGTTTAAACAAGTATCAAAAGTTTTAGAGAATAATAAAAGACTAATTAAACTTAATCAAACAAATAAGGAAAATATTAGTGGAATTCTCTTTATTCCTCCTAGGCATTGGCACTATCCTTTGAGTATTAATCCCATTGGACCTTGCATTGAGTGACTTCTCTATTATGCAAGTGAAGCTTGTGAAACTTGAGAACTTTGGGAGGCTAGATCATAACCACTCCTAGGTCCAAAAATTGAAGAACATTCCAATCAAGCACATGAGAAAAATCAAAAATATATTTCTTAAGATATGAAACATGAAAAAATTCTGCAAATTGACAAGAGCAAGTGGTAAAGAAAGTTTTTAAACAATTAAGTTGAGAACTTCTAGGACCTCAAATGAGCCCACATATCTAGGAGTAAGCTTGGTTAACATCCCAAACTTGATTGAAATCTTATAGGGATTGAATCTCAAAAGAACTATGCCTCTAACAACAAATTTTTGTAGAGATCATTTTGCATCAACACAACTCTTATGTCTATTATTGGCCTTAGTCAACCTCTATTTGATTAGCTTAACTTGTTCTTCCACTTCCATTAGAATATTTGGTCCTATGTACACTATATCCTCTAATATGTCCCAACTGATAGGTATTATCTATCTCCAAACATATAATGCCTCAAAAGGAGCCATTTAAATAGTAGATTGGTAAGAATTTTAATAGGAAGATTCAACAAGAGGTAGATATTATTCATTTTATACTACTAGTCCATGCAATAAATTCATAACAAATCCTCTAAAAATGTGTTTACTATTTCATTCTAACCATTACTTCTCATGATTATAACCTAGAGTAATACTCAACTAAGTCCCCAATGCTAAAAGCAAGGTTTGATAAAATCTTCAACTCATGCATGCAACTCTATCTAAGATGATATTTTTAGGGACTCCATGCAAAAAAAAAAGAAATATTGAACAAGCCTTCTAGCAAACACTAGAGCTTCATCTATTAAGTTCCCTGGAATGAAGCGAGTAAATTTATGGAGTTTATCCACCACAACCAAAAACATGTCATGACAATTTCTTAATTTAGGGAGTTGGATGAAATCCATGATAATGACTTGCCATTTAAACTCAAGAATTTAATGTGGATACACCAATCCTATTAGGTTTTGGTTTTCATCCTTAACTCATTGAAACTAAGAGGGTATGCGCTAGATCATCATGGGAAAAATAGGCCCCTAAGTGGCAAAAAATTTAGAAAAATCAGAGTTAGAAAACTTGATGTAAAAATTTGAATAAGTTATCTATATTATTTCAAAATATGTAATAATAGAATCTATAGTAAATTGAATGTAGTTTCTAAACTACTAGGTTTGTTTTTAAAAAATCTATTTGGTGAAAATTTGAAATTTCAATGCAGAGTACTTAAATTTAGGGAAAAATAAGTAGGTGTTTGTTTGACCACCCTAACCACAATAAAATGATAATATTTTTTATAAGATTTTAGATATAAGTAGAGGACTCATGTCCTGATGTGATGCATATTTTTTGTTATTTTTTTCTAAGTAAATAATTAATTATGAATTTTTTATTACAACTTTTAAAAATATAAAAAAGTTGTATGTGACCACCTTAACTTGGTCAAAACTTCATGAAATTCATTTTTTATTTTTTAATACTATAGTATGTGAAGCATAGAATGTGATGCATATTTTGGATTTAAAAAATGTGATACCATTTGAAAGCTATAGATGTTTTTCAATCAGCCTATCAATCAAGACTTTAGTCATAATTCAAATAGAAAATGAATCATAATTACTTATTAAATTCAAAGTAAAGCATCATTTATATTGGTGGAAAGCTGGGAATCTCCTTTAAAATCCCTTTTCATTTCATCAATTTTGGGCTAAAAAAAGTTCATCAGCCACATACCCATCATATTGCCACTTTTTGGCCCGTCATGATCTTGCACATACCCAAGAATTTAGCATTGAAATTTGTGGTATCTTGTTTCATTCCCTTCCAAAAATATAGTTTTTTTAAGTCAACTAAAAATTTAGTCAATCTTAGGTTCCTAAATAAGGGAAAAAATGGACTTCCTTTAAAATAAAGTTTCTCAAGTCACCTTGATTGGGTATGAAAATTATATCTTTGTATCTTAATAACCCATTGGAATCAAATTAGTATCCATCATACCTATGATCTTGAGAGTTATTTAAGAATGCATTGTTGACTTGCTCATAAAACTTGTCACCTAGACAATTCCTCAAGACTTGCTCTTAAAAAGTTGTCTAAATAGTGACTATTGTTGCAATATCTCTCCTACAACTAAGAGCAAAAAACTACTCAATTTTCTTTCTCTTTTATGAAATTTATGTCAAATTCATAATTGGATAACAATTCTAGCCAATTCCTTTAGTGTAGATTCAAGTTTGGCTACATGAGAATAGACTTAAGTTCTTGATTGTTAGACTTAAGTTCAAAGGGTTTTCCCAACACATAACGCCTCCAAAATTATAAGACATTCATAATTGGTACCAGTTCAAAGTCATGTCGAGCATAATTCAATTCATATTACAAGAATGTCCTTAGTTTATAAGCCCCATCCTAATTGTCCCACATGATCACACCACCAAATCCTTCTCTTGATGCATCAATAATGACCATAAAATGGCCCTCAGTATCATGAACTCTAAGAATTGGAGTAGATATTTATTTCTCCTTCATAATTTGAAAATATTCCTCACACTTTTCCATCCACTTGAATCGTTTACCTTTCCTTTGAAGTGAGGTAATGAGATTTACAAATTTGAAAAAAAATAGAATAAATTTCCTATAATACCCAACTAGTCCCATAAAACTATGTACTTCATGCACCTTCTTGGGTGTCGGTCAATCTATGATTACTTGGATTTTATGGGATCAACCAAAATTCCCTCTGTAAAGATTATGTGCCACAAATATTGCACTTATTTTTAAAAAAGGAGAATTTAGTCAACTTTCCCTAAAATTTGTGCTCTCTTAAATGTTTAGATGTTCCTCCTCATCTATGAAGTATATTAGAATAAATCATTTATGAAGACAAGGATAAATTTGCACAAATGATCTTTTGAAGACATTGTTCATAAAATTCATAAATACTACTATGTCGTAGAAAAAAGTACCCTTTGCTTGACATGGGAATAATTCATGATAAATTGGACTTAATGAGGTCTTAATCTAGTGTTGTGAGTCATTTTATGCATCCACACTAGGTATTAGACCCTTGTAACTCGAATAACATGCTTTTAATGATGTCTTGTAAAGGTGTTGTAAAGTGTTGTAAGATACTTTCACGCTCTTCTAAACTTAATAAACCCATTCCCCCTTAATTCAACATGATAAAATGTATTTAATTGTATCTTGAATTAGACTTAATAATAAACTAGTGATGTAATGCTCCTCACACATTCACATTGGTTCTTGTGCCTTCCTAGGCTATGTGGACCTTGTTTTAGTGTTGTAAAGTGAACTTAATCACAATTTCACATTGAATTCTATGTACCAAGCCCTATTTGACATTTACATCATCATTAATAGGCCCCTATTAACCCATATTGTGCATCATGAGGCTTAAATTGATCAAATAACTGACAAAGTTGCAATTTAAACCTTATTTCCTTATCTGCTGGCTTCTTAGCTATTAGAATGGCACCTGTGGGACCCATTCGCCATGCATGGTGAATTAGTCCCATCTAGGTGGGACCCATTCACCATGTGTGGAAAATTAGTCCCATTTGGCCCAATTTTGACCTTTGAGCGGGAAAAAAGTGAAATTTAAGTTTAATATTGCTTCATGTCGGCCTATGATGAGGTATTAAAGGGTGAAATAGGTGAATTGCCTATAAATATAAGTCTCTTAACTCATTTTCACATATCTCTTATCTCTTATCATTCATTCATACACCAACCTAATGAGCCTAGTTTTTGGTCAAATTTTGGGTAGATCTCATCCTTTTTGCTAGCAGCACTTGTCATGAACTTTAGTAGTTAAATGTTAATATTTGCATAATGTCTCCCTCAAACCATTGAAATTGGGTTTAATCCTATCTCTATGAAGTTTTAATGACATTGGCATATTATATGGATTATCTATATTGATTTTGTGTATGGTTGATGAATGTTCTTTAAGGTGATTATAGATGTGCAATTATTATGCATACTGACACTGCTACACATGACACAATTTGTGGATGCTAAGTTGAGAAAGAAAATTGATAGATGGTTATGCAGAGGAATCATTCAAAGGAGTCAACTGAAGGATGATGACATTGGATTCCCCACAACAATCAATTGTAACCGGCCTATATTTATGGCATTGAGCAATTGCAGGCATTACTATAGCGTTGAGTCCACATTTGGGCATGCATTTCTGACTAGATTCCCTATAGACGTAACCGCTCTGCCACTCTTTTCCTCATTTTCCCTAATTGGTTTCCTCTCAGTTAGTGAGAGTTGACCACCCTATTTAGCTGGTAGTATAAATAAGGATTTGAATCTTCTTCTTGGAGGTTCTTAGTTTTTGATTGTTGTTGTTAAAAAATGATATTAATGATTTATTAAGCATTCCCCACTTTTCAATACAACCATGTTGCTACTCTGTTTACACATTTTTCAATGAATGAGATGATAGTCTGAATTTAAGCATTTGAGTTTGTATTAGTATTAGGGGATTCTCATCCAAGGGGACCCACTTGGTGAGTAATCCATTCTTTAAAGTAATCAGTTTAGTTATTATTTGATGTTCTATACTTAGTTCAAAATTTGGCATCGACTGTTCCTATAACCACTAGAACTCTATTCTGTGTTTGTTCCTGCAACCAAAGCAGACAAAGTAGTTTCCTATTTTTTCACCCAGATCTTTATTCTTGCTTTGCATTTCAAGTTGTTGGTTGATGTTTAACATTTTCTTTATTTCCTTTCAACAATTTACTTTCAGTATCATGTTTCTTAGCTGTAGGATGCAATGACTACTTGAGCCCCTAGTGCACATATAGTGTTGGCCCATTTCAAGTTCACGTCCTTGGGTTGATAGGTTAAATGCACCTTCATGATGATTGAATGGCTATTCAAGTTAGATGTCCAGTCTCTGAATCAAGACTCTAAAGGCTTAGTTATGAGATCATTGTAGGAGGCCAACATTTTTGGTGTCATTGTCAGGGATGGTGTCAAGCTAGGAAGTTCTTTGGAGTCATTAATAGTTTCTCTACTATAGCATTTCTCTTGATTTGTTCTTAGAACACCCCCCTGATTAGACGGGTAATGAGTTGCTATTCTTTTGCTCATTCTTTGTGTGAGTTAGCTGATGCTGAGTTGATATTGCATGCATAGAGGAAGAAGAACCATTCCCTTTACCGACAAATATCTTGATCCAACTAGTTTTAAAGCCTCCACTAGGTTGATAACCCCTTTGCCTTGGGAATTCATCAAGAAGACATGGGTGATACCTTATTGTTTGAGTTTTACATTCTCCATGAAAGTTGTGACTATACCACTAATGCTCATAGGTTTAAGCTATTTCCTACCACTCTAAAAGAAAAGCAACTAAGATGGTTTATGAGTCTAGGTAGAGACACCATGGAGACTTGGGAGGACATGAAGAAAAATTTCCTTGGAAAATACAAGGAATATTGCAGGAGTAGTGATATGAGAGGAGGTGATGTATTTGGGATGCATCAACAGGAAGATGAGAGCTTGGAAGAGTACATTTCAAGGTTTTTGTTTTGCATGTAGAAATATCCACACCATACACTCAATGAAGAATCACAGAAGCTTCTTTTCTTGAAGAGAATCAATGAGAGTTGCACTAATGCTTTGGGCCTAATGGTGGGAAGAGATGTCACTCAAGTTCCTTGGGAAGATATCTAGAAAATATGTCAGAACAATTCCAGAGTAGCTTCAAAGGAAGGGAGAGCTTACCGGACTTTTGTGGGTAAGTCATCTACCAGTGGAGTTTCAAGGATGGAGATTACTCAGCTAGATACACTTCAGACCAAAGACAAGCATGAGGGGGCAAAGGAAATGTTGATAGAATATTGTCCTCATTGTAGACAAAATAAGAAGGACTACAGATGCAAGATGGTGGCTAACAGTAAAAGAAAGATTCCACCTGAGTTCAAACCAATTCAGATTGAGGAAGGACAAGTCTACCTTGCTACAAAAAGGAAGCCAGGGGCTCCAAGACAAGGTATGCCACCAAATCCACTATATTTTTTGGTCCAAACCAGACATCCAGTTTTATGCATCCATCTTCTCAACCCCAGCAGCTTGTTGTAACACCTCCACCTATTAATTCAAGCTCCAATGCACCCAAACCTACTCAGCTACCAACTTAGCCCACACCCAATCCAAATAACAAACCACAACAACACCTTGCATACTTGGCCAATCCAAATCAATTCCCTGCACATGCTATGAGTGTCAGTGATATCCATTTGCATTTAGGAACCACTTTCCCAACTCCTTCCACACCCATCATCACTGAGCTACCTGTGGAAGAGCAAGATGAACTTCTAAATGATCCTATTCAGCTAACTGAACCTCAAAATACTAAGGCCATCCTAGGAGGATATCCTATCATTCTTGAAATGCCATGGTTAGCAACAACAAATTATTATATTGGGTGTCAGTTAGGTGACATGACTATTTCTGATGGCAGGAGTACTAAAAAACTTGTTCTTTATCATTCTGTTCAACTGACCCATGATGAAGAGGATTTTGTATGGAAACAAGTGGGTGAAGAAGCTGAGCAAGTTAACTTAGTGGTGCAACTCATGATGTTAGGTAAAATCCTTTTTTGTAGCTTCAAGACAAAGATGAAGTGTCATCCAATATAATTAAAAACTATTATGAAGTGGGAGAAGCATCATCTTCTACTTCTGTCAGGACACTTTTGCCTACTCTTCCTACAACCACTCTTCCTGCAGCCACTATGTCTACAAAGAAACTTCCTATAGCAATAGGCATGTTCCATACCATGTTGTCATATGAACTCAAGGTATTGTGTATTAATAAAGTAGCTATGATAGGATTGACTATTCCAGTACAGGTGTTTGAAGGAAGATATTTGAATATTAAAAAGTTAAGTGAAGGACAACAATTGCAATTGGTAGACTTACTGAAGTCTCATAAGCATGCATGTGGATGGGACTATCATGATATGAAAGGATTGGATCTTAAGCTTGAAACTCATAGGATCTACATCAAAGAAGATTGTCAACCAGTAAGGAATCCTCAACGAAGGATCAACCCTACTTTGGGAGGAATTGTTAAAATAGAACTGCACAATTTGTTAATCTATCCTATTTCAAATAGCCAGTGGGTGTCTACATTAGTAATCATGCCAAATAAGAAAGGAAAGTGGAAATTTTGTGTTGATTACAGAAAAATTAATGCTACCACCAAGAAATACCTTTTCCCCATGCCTTTTATAGATCAAGTTTTGGACTCACTTGTAAGAAAATGGTACTTTTCTTTCCTAAATAGATTTAATGGTTACAACCAGATTCCAATTGCACATGAGGACTAGGAGAAGATGACCTTCACCTACCTATGGGGAATGTATGCTTATTCAGTACTTCCTTTTGGCCCATGCAATGCACTTGCAACTTCCCAAAGAGTGGTCATTAGCATATTTTTCAGATATCTCCCTTGACTGCATGAAGATCTATATGGATGACTTTACCACCTATGGTGCTGATTTTAATGAAGCATTAGAGAAACTCAGGAAGGCCCTATAGGAGTGTGAAAACTAAAACCTATCCTTGAATAGTGAAGAGTGCTTCATCATAATGCAGGAAGGTGTAGTTCTTGGCCACTACATTTCTCACAAAGAAATCCAAGTCAACCTTGAAAAGATTGAGGAAGATTTCCTACAAGAATTCACCTAGCATTCAACATACAAGCTTCTGATAGTCGAAAGTGATGGACGTAGCGTCCCATGTTCTAGCTAAATTAAGGTATGTACTTTTCATAATAAATATTTCCACTTTAAGTGGAAATCCATTTCTTCACCCACCTACCCATCCATCCATCTGTATCACCTTTCTCTCTCTTCCATCATTCCATTCTACCTCACTTCACCTTCATTAATTGATCAAATATTTCTAAAAGGGTGAAACAATACTTTCTCTCCCCAATCTTTGCAATGCATCTTTCATACGCTTGTGTATGTATGCGGTAATTCTCATCTCTTAATTTCCTTTTAAGTGCATTTATTTAATCATGGCAGGTTACTATAGGTAATTACATAATATGTCAGTACTTCTTGTCAATTCACCACTCCCTTCTCACATGTGTGGACACATGTCCAAATTTAGGATTGGGGGGGAATAAAAAATGCAAATATACTGCCCATGTGTCAAATCATAATTTGGCTACATCAAAAAATTTAAATAAGATGATTTAAAAAATGGCTCGTATGTGTGAAGTGATGTTAACTGAGCCGCCAATTTTTCTCTCATTTATCACCCCTTCTTTTCGACGTAATTCCTTAATTGCTCTGTCACAGTCTTGAGTTATAAGCAGTAAATGGTGAAAACAAAAAAAAGAGGGGAAATTTAGTTGACACTGGAAATGTAAATTTAGTAGAAAGGTGTTGGCTTTCATACAAGAATTGTAGAGGAAAGAAATTTTGCAAAGTGGTAGTGATTTCAGACAATGGGAGGTGGCTTAATTTGGAATGAGCCCTCACATGACATTTTTTTTCAGGATGCACAATGTTTGGTAGAATTCAAATGCTATGGATGGTTTGATTATTTCATGAAGTTGGATGGCTTTGATGAGGGCATTGCACTCGAATTCACTCAAAAATTCTCTGAAGGCAAAGCCACAGTCAAAGGGTTAAAAGTGGTGGTAACCAAGGAGAGAGTTGTGGAAGTTTCAAGGTTACTTGCTGATGGCGAGCATTACCCTACCTCTAGGGACGCCAGGTCAGCCAGAGTAGAATTTACAGTACATGGTGACCCACCAATTAGCATTGACAAGCAAGGCACAAAAAAAATGTCTCTCCTAAACCATGGAAGCAGACAACTATCTACATTATAAGGTATATCACCTGTGAGGGACATTTGTCAAACCTGCATTTAGTACATTTCAAGCTCTTGAGCCACATGAGGCATGAAAAGGAGGATGAACATGCCCAATGTTCTATACAGTCTTCTCTCCATCATGGCAACCGAAACACAAAATGGTAGGGACAACTCTGTCTCCCACCATTGCTTGATAAAATTATTGGTTAAGAAATATTTGCATAGTGTATCTGAGATGTCTTGGGAAGAATTTTTAAATGTTGTCCAATTTAGACCTGAGGAACTGCAACCTATGGTTTTACCCCAACCCCGTAGGGTTAGCAGAAGATTAAGCATAGCTAAAACCACTCCTGGTGCTTCAACTTATGATGCTAGTTCTAATATGAATCCTCCTATAGCAGCAGAAAAAGCCATAAAAATTAGTTCCTCTAAAACAAAGCATTCAAAAAAAAGTTAGCTCTTCACCTAATTATGATGATGATGTTCCCCTACAAACCCTAACAAGAGCTAGGGCATGGAGGAAAGTGGCTAAAATGAGAAAAGAAAAATAAAAATCCCAAACACGGCCTATGAAGAAAGAGGTTTCGAGTGATAGGAAGAGAAAGGCTGACCCTATTCATCTTGCAGCCAAAGGAAAATGTAAGAGCACCCCTAGGAAGTCAAAATCGGCTAGGTCGGCTTTTTGTATGCCTTCATAGGAAAACCCTAGGCACGGTGAGACACCACATGGGGACACTGAAGCTCCAATGGAACAAGAGCATGTTGAAGAAAAAGAAGAGGATATTTTTGGGAGAGCAACAAAAATAACACTAGAAGACCTTGCTAATATCACAAAGGAGTTTGAGGATGAGCAAGGGTTCCTACAGCAAAACCAAGAACAAGAGTAGGAGTTCCTGCAGCCACAACAAGAGCCAGAGCAAAACCAGGAATAGGAATGAGAGGTCCTGCAGAAAGAAAGGGGCAAAGAAATAGTACCCCTACAACCATAAACAACTGGACAACGTGAGTTCATGCAGATAATATTGTATGGGGAGCAACCTTCAACAAAAAAACTGGTAGGAATTCATAACCCTCCTGATTTTACAGTTCATGCAACAATCTTAAATTTATGGAAATAAATAGAAAGGAGGGAGGAAGAATGGAAATAGGAGAAGAAGAGATTGAAAAAGGAAATCCAAGAGAAGGATGAGGTTATTGAGGAGAAAAATGAGGAGATTGCTACTTTGAAGAAGAAATTAGATGACATTGTGATCCTAGTGCTACAAATTCTAGAATGTAGAGCTCCTCCAAGGGTTTATGCCCTGCACTTGAAAGAGAAATATCTCTCTTTCAAGTTGTTAAAAATTGTTTCAAATTTAAACCCCTCCATTGAAACTCCTATCGAATTCTTCAATGCCTATATGATTGCTTCTCCTGAGATGAAAAATTTGTTATGTTGGGGATATTCAACTGAGAGAATTTATGTCTTGGGTACATAATGAGATTAATTGGGGTGAGAAAAAAAATGCTTATAAGAAAATGGAATCTAACATCCCCTTAGCCATCAGGGTTGAGTCAAGAAACCCAAGGGATATTCACAGAGAATGGCTTAGGATACTTCTCAAACCAAGCTATGATGACAGAATCATGCCCTAGATTGAAGTTTTCTACACTAAATATGAGGTCAAAGCAACAACAAAAGAGGAGCTTGTAAGAGGATACCTGTCCCAACAATGGAATAGTTTAATAGATGAGTTAAAACAAGCCAAGCCCCATTCTATTCACAATTATGCTTCAACATTGAAGTGAATTGAAATGTATATCTAGATTGGTAGAACAAAGGGGAGATTTTGGCTTCCCCTGACTTTCCAGCCACCCATTCTCATGTGGCAAGTACCAAACTATAGATTCTACCAATATGATATTGCTATAGAAAGGAAAAGGTGGAACAAATTTGATAGATTGGGAGGATTTTATTGGGACCCAGACTCATGCTCTATTGAGACGGATGTTGGCCAACTAGCAGTTGCAAACTTCAAAGCTTTGACCAAACAAAAGAACAACCCTTCCATTGTTGGAGGACCAACAAGATGTTAGGTTGGGGAGGAATAATAAGCCTAGTTTTTGGTTAAATTTTGGGTAGATCTATCATCCTTTTTGCTCGTAGTGTCATGAAATTTAGTAGTTAAATGTTAATATTTGTATAATTTTTCCCTCAAACCATTGACATTGGGTTTAATCCTATCTCTGTGAAGTTTTAAGGACATTGTCATATTATGTGGATTATCTAGATATTGATTTTTGCATATGGTTAATGAATGTTCTTTAAGGTGATTATAGATGTGCAATTATTATGCGTACTGACATTGCTATGCAGGACACAATTTGTGGATGCTAAGTTGAGAAAGGAAACTGAAAGATGGTCATGCATGGGAATCATTCAAAGGAGTCAACTGAAGGACGATGATAGTGGATTCCCCACGATAGTCAATTGTAACTTCCCTGTATTTATGGCATTGAGAAATCACAAGCATTACTGTAGCGCTGAGTCCACGTTTGGGCATGCATTTCTAACTGGATTCCCTGCAGACATAACTGTTTTGCCGTTCTTTTCCTCATTTTCCCTAATTGGTGTCCTCTCAGTTAGTGAGAGTTGACCACCCTGTTTAGGTGGTAGTATAAATAAGGATTTGAATCTTCTTCTTGGAAGTTCTTATTTCTTGATTATTTTTGTTAAAAAATGATATTGATGATGTATTAAGCATTCCCCACTTTTCAATACAACTATGATGCTACTCTGTTTACACATTTTTCAATGAATGAGATGATAGTCTAAATTTAAGTATTTTAGTTTTTATTAGTCTTAGAGGATAATCATCACAAGGGGACCACTTGGTGAGTAATCCATTCTTTAGAGTAATCAGTTTAGTTATTATTTCATGTTATGTACTTAGTTCAAAATATGGCATAGATTGTTATTGTAGCCACTAGAACTATACTCTGTGTATGTTCTTACAGCCAAAGTAGATAGAGTAGTTTCATGTCTGTTCGCCCAAACCTTTATTCTTTCTCTGCATTTCAAGTTGTTGGTTGATGTTCAATATTTTCATTATTTCCTTTCAACAATTTACTTTCAGTATTGTGTTTCTTAGTTGTAGGATGCAATGACTACTTGAGCCCCTAGTGCACATACAGTGCTGACCCATTTCAAGTTCACGTCCCTGTGTTGACAAGTTAAATGCACCTTCATGATGATTGAATGGCTATTCAAGTTAGATGTCCAATCTCTAAATCAAGGCTGTAAAGGATTAGTTATGAGATCATTGTAGGAGGCCGACATAACCTTCCGTCTCAAGCCAAGCAACTTAGGGTTTTAACATTACAAGTCATACAAGATCAATTTTCAGACATTCAAGGGAAGAACCTTCATGTTTGATGTAGAATTTCAAGATAAAAAATCATGGAAAGGTAATCAACCCCATTATTGCATGTTTCATTCTATTCTTTCATCATTTTGGTTTAATTACCTAAAAGGGGTTGGACCAAGGCGGTCAAACCCCCATGACCTAACATTCAACATCTTTCTCTCTTGTCTTGTTTGTTTGAAAATTTATGACTCTTGGAAGCTTTTAAATCATTGAAGATAAATTTTCAAGGTTTCTAAAGTCTTCTCCTCATTCAAAAATTCAAAATATCAACAAAAACTCATTTTTAGAGGTCCATAAATCAAAGTTTCGGAAGTAGACACCTATAGGAAGTCAAAGTGCAGATCGGAAGCTTCGAATTCCACCTTTGAAAATCCAAAAATTAAAAGTGGACTCATTCACCATGAGTGGTAAATGAGTCCCACTCCAGGGTCAAGTTTGAGTTTTTTGCATTTTTAAGTACCCTTTTGTCAGAAACGGGTTCCAGGTCAGTTTTGCAGAGCTGGGACTAATTCACCCATAATGGAAAATTAGTCCCACCAAGCTTGAAAATTAGGATTATCAAAATTTCAAAAGCTATTTACATTCTTCATCCACATTCTAGGTGCATACTTTCAGTTTGGTTCAATTTTGTTTAGTTTTGCATTTGTTTCTAGGTGATTTTGCATTACACAATGTGTTTTCAAACATTTAATATTTCACTAGTTTTGCATGTTTAATCAATCAATTTCGTTACTTTATTTATATAGATCATCTCATTTAGGCATAATAACATTGTACATTGCATAATTTGAGTGAACCTAGCTAACATTTTTGGCCTACCTCTCTCCTTTTAGGTGAAAAAACCCTAGAAGAGTTAGAGAGCCCTGTGGCTACCAAAAATGTACAGTTCATTTTGGTGAACCTTCTTTTAGAACAATTTATTTTCTAATTTTGAATCCATCATCATCCTAGAAATAACTTGCATACATTAGATTTTTCATTGTTTTACATTCTAGGATTTCAAAAACTTGCATTAGTAAAAAGGTCATTTTGCTTGCATATTTGCATAAAATTCCCTTAAAGTTTTATGAAATTTTGCATCTCCATCTTAGGCCTCCATTGTACAACATTAAACATATAAAAAAAAAATTCAAAATTCCTAAAAATCTTGTAGAAAAACTAGTACTAGGACTCATTCACCATGTTGGGTGAATCAAGTCCCTGTCTAGATTTTTGACTGACTATTACAACATCATAAACCTCATTTTTTTGCTTCCTAAGCCTCCTAGTATCATATAGTATGTCTAGAAAGGTTTTGGAACATTTGTTTTATGCATCTAGCTTAAAAACATCATTTTAGATTACTCATTCTTCAAATCACTTCATTTGCATACATTATTACATTTGAAATTGCTTCCATTTATGCAATTTTGCATAACATTGATAAATGTACTTTTCACTTTTTCATACATAATATTTCTATTCATAAAGCTTTGCATTAGTTTGGTAAAATTACTTTTCATTCTTGCATATACATTGTTTACACTCTTAAGGTGTTGCATACATTGGATAAGACTGTTTTGTATCTTTACATATACATTGTTCATATTGTTGAAACATTGCATGAAACGGTTACATGTGATTTTCATTCTTATTCAAACAATCCTAGTACCTTACATATGTAGACATGTTAAGAAACACTTCTTATCTCCTCCCTATGAGAGTGTTTTAGTGAAAGAGACTACAACTTGGGCCATTCCTAATGATCATACTTGTTCTTCTCATAATATCTTTCCTCTTGGTGATGAAGATATTTTAGTAGAAGAATCAATTAATGATAGTTTTTAGAATCCTATTTGTTTCTCTCCATTTACCTCTCTTAGCAGACAACACATTCACAACCAACATAACACAACCTTAGATGATCATGAAAACAACATTGTTCTTCTTCTAGTATCTCTCCTAGTTGTGAAGTAGATACTTTAATCAATGAAGGTCATGAATATCTTAGTTGTCCCCCTTCACCTAGGGAAACCCCTCTTGAAAAAAAATCTTCAACCATTGATCATTCCCATGAAGTCCTTTTAGAAGAACCAACCTGCGAATTTCCAAAACATTTGGCTTGTTGTTCTCCTAAAAACTCCCCTTCTAGGGAGAATCTCATGGTGCAAACATATATGAACATTGACACATCTCCTTCAATCACTAATCCTTCCCTAAGTGAGAATACTCAAGTAGCATTAGAATCCCCTTCAACACTTCATGCCAATAAATACAAAATTCTTGAGGTTATGACAACACAAGTGAGATCTCCTTTAATTAGTGAGCTTCCTAAGTCACCTTCCATTAGTGAACCACACAAAAAATTTTGAGATGTCTTGAAATCCATAATGCAATCTTCTCATAACAATTTTTTGCAGCTGCTAAGTTGTAACTTAGTGACTCAAACATCTAGGGGACCACACAACACTCTTAGACCATTACCTTTTCCTCAAAAATCACCTAGTGTTGAAGACCTTAAAAAGAATCCTACTAATATCTCTGTATGGGAGCTCATTCAACTCTCACCGACAGTGAAACTTCTCTTTCATGAAATGTTGCAAATACAGAAGGAGGAGATCCAATCTTACATAAAATTTAATCATGCCACATACTCCTCTCATCCTAGGCAAGACACCCAATCAAAAATCACATTCCCTAAACATGAAGTACCCTCACTTGAGATTCAAAACAAAAATGATCCCTTAATGATAAAGGTGATCATTAATGAAACTTTAAATAGGCATACTCGCATCAACAATGGAGTGAAAATTAATTTTGTAGCATGGACAAAAAGCTCATTCAACTTAACAATATTCATATTCATGGATTTGACAATGTTCATAGACAACCACTTGGGATGATCACATTACCTATTGAGGTCAGACCTGTAGTGTTTCCTACCTCTATTCATACATTGCAAGGACCCCTTCCATACAATCTCCTCCTAGGGATACCATAGATTCATGCTATGAAAGGAGTCCCATCTACCCTTCACCATGTCATGAAGTTTGAATACAACAAAAAGATACACACGATTGATGTAGATGAGTGAAGCTATGTGTCAACTGATCACAACACTTCCAACTCCCCTAATACATTCATTCCTAGATCAACATTCCAACCTATACAAGTTGGTCCTAATTCTTCACTAACAACAAAACTCTTTTGTGATAATAGGGGGTCGTTAGATTCTACACCTCCTTTCCATAACATTTCCAAAATCTCAACCTCAATGTCCAAAGAGTCATATACAAACGATTCAAGTTCTAGTAGTGATTGGAGTATATCACCTACCTTTAAGGGAGGGTGTGCAATATCCCAACCTCAACCCAAACAACCTTGTGTCCCATTCACTCAACTTAGTTCTACTAAATCACCCCATGGTGGTGATGGGGGCTATATAATTCCCATCCCTCATGAAGCAACAACACAACATTCAAAAGGATTTGTGTTCTTGTAAAGAAACCAATCCTTCTCACAAACACACACCCCCTTCATCTACCTTGGAAGATTGTTATGGTATATGTTACAACCTTCCTCCTACACATGGATGCAATGAACACACAAACAAATCTGACATATCATACTTATCTCCAATTTTATCAAAGACTTTGCACAACAATAAAATTCAAACTCTTAAGGATTGTGGTGCTCTTCCTTGTGTGGAAGCACCTAATTCTTCTACTTGATACTTCCTTTCATCTATTCTAGGATCACCTTTTTCTTACACTAAGTGGGGGGAAAGGGGTTCGATAGCCTTGTCCTCGTATGTCACTTGTCGCTATCTCTTTTGACCTAGTCATTAACCTTTCATGAACATATAAGAGAAATCTTGGGATGTGGATGACATGTCTTAAGATTTACTTGCATGTGACATACTCCCTTTCTTCATGATGCAGCTTATCGGAAACATGTGACTTGGCATATGGCTTTCTGAGTAAGATCTCATGTCTCTTCCTTCTACTTTAAAGAAATTTCCCATAGATAGGTGTGTAGCAACTGCTTTAAAGTGGGGCCATACATAGACAACATCTTTGTGAAAATTTCATGGCGTGATTTACTTTTTCTTGTGATGTGTCCTCTCCTTGGTGGTGTCATTGGGTTTGATGCCTTCCAAGAGTCCATGATCAACTAAAGTGGCCTAATACGAATGAGGCATCCCATGGATAATGATCTGACACCCTAGCTTGTCCTCTCTTGGAGACATTAGACATAATGATCACTAAGAAGAAGACCTTATGTGAACAAATCAAAATCCCCTTTAACAAAAATTTTACATGACATTCAAAAAAAATTGCAAAAACCATTTTCCTTTGTGGTGCCTTAATAAAGTTATCAGGAGGTATAACTTTGATATGGTTGAGTGGGAAGCACATTTCGAGGCACGACCTTCCCCATAGCCACCTATGTGTTTATGAGTGCATACCAACTAGTGTATGTTTCTCACCTTCTGGGATTTCTCACCTCGCAGACAATCAGAAGTTTTGTGACCCTAGAGTGATTATGTTGTGTATTTCTCACCCAGCCGACCACCATTAGTTCCATTGCCCCAAAGTGAGTATGCATTTTCTTTCAAAAACAAATAGCCTAGATCTAATCCACAACTAGTTGGACAAATGATTGAAGATTTATCCACCTTTTCATTTTCATCTTCTTGCCATTGCATGATTATGTATCTTGTTGGTTTGACTTGGGATCTTGGATCTTGGGGGCTTGACTGCCTTCTTGATCTTTGTCATTCATTGTCATCTACATCTGTACACTCAAATATCTCTTGAATGTCTACTTTAATGTGAGTTTGAAGCAAGTTCATCCTCTCACTAAAGTGGGGGCTAAATGTGTCATAGAAAAAAGTACCCTTTGCTTGACATGGGAATAATTCATGATAAATTGAACTTAATGAGGTCTTAATCTAGTGTTGTGAGGCATTTTATGCATCCACACTAGGTTTTGGATCCTTGCAAATAACATGCTTTTAACGATGTCATGTAAAGGTGTTGTAAGATACTTTCAAACTCTTCTAGAATTAATAAACCCATTCCCCCTTAATTCAACATGATAGAATGTATTTAATTGCATCTTGAATTAAACTTAATAATAAACTAGTGTTGGAATGTGCCTCACACATTCACATTGGTTCTTGTGCTTTCTAGGCTATGTGGACCTTGTTTTAGTATTATAAAGTGTACTTAATCACACTTTCACATTGAATTCTGTGTCCCAAGCCCTATTTTACATTTACATCATCATTAATAGGCCCCTATTAACCCATATTATGCATCTTGAGGCTTAAATTGATCAAATAACCAACAAAGTTGCAATTTAAACCTTATTTCCTTGTCTCCTGGCTTCTTAGCTATCAGAATGGCCCATGTGGGACCCATTCACCATGAATGGAGAATCAGTCCCATCCAGGTGGGACCCATTCGCCATGTGTGGCGAATCAGTCCCATTTGGTCCAATTTTGACCTTTGAGTGGGAAAAAAGTGAAATTTAAGTTTAATATTGCTTCATGTCGGCCTAGGATGAGGTATTAATAGGTGAAATAGGTGCATTTCCTATAAATATAAGTCTTTTAATTGATTTTGACATCTCTCTTATATCTTATCATTCATTCATCCACCAACCTTCCATCTCAAGTCAAGCAACTTAGGGTTTTAACATTACAAGTCATACAAAATCAATTTTTAAACATTCAAGGGTAGATCTTTCATGTTTTGTTGTAGAATTTCAAGATCAAACATCATGGAAACGTTTAATTAACCCCATTATTGCATGTTTCATTCCATTCTTTCATCATTTTGGTTTAATTACCTAAAAGGGGTTTGACCAAGGCAAACCCCCATGCCCTAACATTCAACATCTTTCTCTCTTGTCTTGTTTGTTTGCAGATTTAGGACTCTTGGAAGCTTGGAAATCATTGAAGATAAAGTTTCAAGGTTTCTAAATTATTCTCCTCATTCAACAAGTCAAAATATCAACAAAAGCTCATTTTCAGACCCGTAAATTAGAGTTTTAGAAGCAGACACCTATAAGAAATCAAAGTGCAGATCGGAAGCTTCAGATTCCACTTTTGAAAATCCAAAAATTAAAAAGTGGACTCATTCACCATGAGTGGAAAATGAGTCCCACTCCAGGGTCAAGTTTGAGTTTTCTACATTTTTAAGTACCCTTTTGTCACAAACGGGTTCCGACTTAGTTTTCTAGAACTAGGACTAATTCGCCCAGAATGGAAAATGAGTCCCATCAAGCCTAAAAATTAGGATTATCAACATTTCAGAAGCTATTTCTAGTCTTCATCCACATTCTAGGTGCACACTTTCAGTTTGGTTCAATTTTGTTTAGTTTTGCATTTGTTTCTAGGTCATTTGGCATTACACAATGTGTTTTCACACATTTCATATTTCACTAGTTTTGCATGTTTAATCAATCATTTTCATTACTTTATTGCATCCAGATCATCTCATTTAGGCATAATAACATCATACATTGCATAATTTGAGTGAGCCTAGCCAACATTTTTGGCCTACCTCTATCCTTTTAGGTGAAAACCATAGAAGAGTTAGAGAGCCCTGTGGCTACCAAAAATATACGGTTCAACTACAAGGGCATTGGTCAATTTAAAAGATAAGTTGGTGAATTTGTAGTGACCATACCTCATTCTAATTTTTTTCTTATGGATATATTCATCTTTAATCCTCAACTGGTGGTAGCCAATGCTCAAATCATTAATTAAGAAAACCGTCACACCACACATTTGATCAAAAAGATCATTGATATGGGGCAAGGGGTACTTATTCTTAATCATGGCCTTATATCAACATGTGATAGTCAATGCATAATCACAATGTTTCATCCTTCTTCTTGATGAATATCAAATGTTCTCCTCATGGTGGAAAATTAGGATGAATCAATCCCTTGGACATCAACTCTTGCCACTAAGCTTTTATTTCAACTAGCTCCATGGTAGTTATGCAGTAAGGGGCCTTGGAAATAGGTTCAACACTTAGTACAATGTCTATGGTGAGGTCAAATTCTCTTTTAGGAGGTGGCCCAATAATTCTTCAAGAAAAACATCTTAAAATTCATAAAGGATGAGAAGGCCTTGAATTGATTATTCCTCAAGTTTCTTGACCTAATCCATTTTCATTGTGAATATCTAATGACCCTTTCTTTTAGCTCATTTGAGTTGCATAATTGAAACTTGCTTGATCTTGACATCTCACTTAACTCCTTGAATTCAAACTTGATTTGCCAAGTTCCCTAAGAACTAAACTGTTTTAGGAAAATAGTCTACCTTTATCGTATGACACCACATAAAGTTCATTCCTAAAATGACATCATAGAACCCCAATGGTGCTACATACAAATTGACCTTAGTTAGAAAGGAGGTTAAATTCACCTCTACCTCAAATAGGAATTGCTCCACCTGAACTCTTGCTTGATTTGTGTACTCAACTGACCATGATTTGATGTAATGTCCCCTTCCCAAGAAAATGTTCATTATATATGGATTAACCTATTCCTCGAATTCGCGTAGGCTAATATGGTTTGGTTAGGGGACTCCATAGTTCTTGGAGACCATGTTGTTCAACTAGTTGGCATTTCCTTGTGTGATAGTGTTTGGGATTATATAAGTTTCTTTATGACACTTTCTAGAGCTTTTTCAAACACTTGGCCCAATATTACTATTTTTAGTACAAATCACCTCAACACCAACTTGGCCCTTTCCCACCAATTTATCCTCGACATGATCAATTATGTAATTTAATGTTTATTTAGTGATATTTCATGGCCTGAGGAATAATTTTAAAATAATGTTATTATTATAAGTTAAATTAAATATATAACTTAACATTATTTTAATATTTTAAAGGTGACTTTTTACATGGCATTATGGGGACATAAGGGGTATTTAAAAGTTAAATTTAAGTTCTTTGAAAAGTGGACATCTTTATGGGAGACATAAAGGGAGTTTATTAAAATTAAATTAAATAGTTATTTCCTCAAGTTTGGCATGGGGTTTGAAGGAGGAAATAAAAGGGTTAAGAGATTTTTGGAAACTTATGCTTGGAATTTTTGTTGAGAAATATACAAGTTGAACAATGTTCTTTGATGGATTTGTAAGAATGAAAAGCCTTGCGAAGGACATCCATTTCAAAAGTGCAATATCTTTACTGGTGGATATTACATATGGTTTCATTCAGGGATCACATAGAAGCTCTAGTGTTTCAGATTTTGGGTGATATTGCCAAGGATTTCATATCAAATTTTGAAGGAAAAATTTAAGAGTTTTAAGTAGTAGATTAAAGACACAAATTCATACTTAAAAGTCCTCCTTGTACTTGACTATTCCATTCCCAGAAAGATCATACCTTTTCTAGAGGGATGTGTGAGTTTGGGAGCCCAAGTGCCTAGGTTTTGGGCTACTTTTTGGAGAAGTTTGGGGTGCCTAGGGGTAAGGAAGACTCAACAACCATCTCAAAGTGAACAAAAACAAGTTGAAGGAGATATCAAGTGTTCATTGAGTTCCAAGGTTACTATTCCAAGTTCAATTTTTAGACTTTTAGCTACAACAGTTAATGGGTATGTCAAAAATGCCATAATAAGTGAATTGTAGCCATTTATATGTTAAAATCCTATTGTAATGAAAATACCTTTGTTGTAGTAAATCTGAAAAAAAAAGACTTCAATTTTTTGGATATTCCTAAATAATTGATTTACAACTCTTTCATTGTAAATATTTCTATTGTATGCTATTGTGTTATTTATCTATATTGTAAACCTCAAACTGTAAACATATCATAAAACAAACACACACAAAATAGGGTGCATACTACAGTTGGCCATATAGCCAACTCTCCTAGGAATCTTAACAAACTAGGTGTTATATAACTTTTTGTGGCACTAGTATCAATAAGAATGAAGATTGGCATACCAAGTAAAGTACTTAAAAGTCTCAACAAGGGCATTCTTGTACTCTGCTTGATGGATGTTCACAATTGCATGAATTCTCTATTGGAAAGCATTTTTTCTAATAAGAAATATTTCTTCAATAGAAGATTGAACCTAATCCGTCCTATAGAAAGAATGTTAAAACCTGAACCTTTTATCAATCACTCTTATAAATTTTTATGCTAGCATGAGTTTTCTACATTCCAATTAAAAGTATTTAATTTAATTTCAAAATATATTAATAATCTATCATCAAGTCAATTTAATATGGATCATCGTCTGTGACCTTTGACCTAATAATATATTACTAGATATGATCTAAAATGTCAATGTAAAATTTTTAATAGGAATCATTGACTATGATCTTTGATCTCATGATGGATTGCTATATATGATCTCAAATATTAATGCAAAAAATTTAACATGGATCAATTAATGATATGAGATTTTCACAATCCATATTGAATGTTCTTATGTTACTTCTAGATTTGATTGTGTGCAAGTTTTGTCATCAACGTTTTGGATCACACTCCATGATCCATCATTTTACATCTTCTTCAACTCTCTATCTTGATGATGGATCATGGAGTGTGATCCTAAACGTTGATGAAAAAACTTGTACACAATCAAATCCATAAGCGACATAAGTACATTTAACGTGGATCATCAAATATGATCATTATCTAATGATGGATTACTAGCTATGATAAAATGTCAATTCAAATTATATACGCAAGTGAATTAAAAAACACTTTCAATGAATTGTTATATTTTTCTATTAGAAAAGCCTCTAAATTTAAAAGGATCTGAATTTGGTGTTTTCCCATATTGTTATTGTGCTATTCTAAATTATAATTATGATACATAAATTCAGATGGATAACTAATATATTAGCTGATATTTTGAATGTTGTTTCTTTTGATACCCCAAATTTCTCTGCAAGAGAAAAAACTATTTGATCTGTAAAACCCACCAACAGTTCAAATGGTTAGAGCCTAAAACAAGTCTCCACCATAAACTATTTTGAAGACCGGATTAAAACAACTGAATGCATATAACATAAATTCAAGTTCAGCTCAGAACGAGCTTAAAGGAAAGGAATCTCAAACACTAAAGATTGAGCTGACATTTAGAGATAACTACGTTCGAGTAGTAAGCAACGGTAAAATTTATTGAAATCCAAAGTACCTGCACTCACAACATTGTTTTCATGCAAAAGAAACCATAATGGATCGAAATTCACACCAACACTAAAAATCTATTTCCTCTATTGAAGACTCTATTTCAGTAGTCATCACCACCATCATAGTCATCATATCCACCCTGATCAGCATAATCGTCCTCAACCTTCTCGGCAACATCATCAGCAATCTTATCTTCCACATAGTCAACTCCCTCGGCTATAGCCAAGCCACCCAAAACCCCAGCCACAGCCCCCACCGCCAAACCAGTCCCAAGTCCGTACTTACTGCTCTTGGGCTTCTGAGTGTCGCCATAAGCAGGCCCACTGCCATAACCAGAAGAACCACCATAAGAAACTGGGGTCTCTTGTGGATAAGGGTTCCCATAAGGTCCACTAGGGTACCCTGAAGGAGGGTTAGCAGCATATGGGTATTGCTGTGGAGGGGGGTTAGCAGCATATGGGTATTGCTGGGATGCATAAGGGGCAGGGCCATAATTTGAAGGGGCATAGTCCCTTGTGCCGTAGGGCTGAGGGTAAGGGTACTGTTGCTGCGGCCATCGTCTTTCCCTGAGGCAGACGGCGATCTCGAGCTTACCCTGCGGGCGGCCGGACGGGCGCTTCAATTTGAGGGTCCGTTCTTGCCTCTGGTCGAAGCCCACTTCGTCCAGGATTTCTGTGAGTCGAACCCGGGCGGTTCCGATTAGGGGTTTGGGCAGCTCGGAGGCCTTTTCATGGACAATGTCGATCGTCAGCTCGGCGTCCTGCAGCGGCCTTGTGACGGGGATGGTGAGCTTCTCGTTCCATGAGGGCTTCGTGTCGCCCTCCTGGTCGACCTGAGTCGAAACCTTGTTGTCCGGGTCGACCCACGCCACGGCATACGGACGCAGATCGCCGTATCGCCAGTTCACATTTTTCAGATCTTTTGCAGAGATGAGTGTGAGATCCACATCTACAGGCCTTGGGTGCCCTGCCATTCGCAATTCGGGGATTCGGATAAGCTTCTGTGTGAGGGATTTTCACAAGAACAATTGTGCGGCAAATGACTCCATTTATATTGCGGCTGCAGACTAATGACGTTTTTTTTTGGGGTTTAGCCTTTGAATCAGTTTCTTCCTTGAGGAATTTCTGAATTTTCTAATACTTGCTCACTTCAGATACCTTAATCTTTACGTAATTTCGAAGGAAGGTTCCGAACGACGGGCATATGCCGCATTATATTCTAAAACTGTTTAGGCTTGACAAATTTATTTTTACTGGTTCGATCTCGTATTCATTTCGAATCAAAACCCCAAATTTGTTTCTTTGTGTGGGACTAATCTATATTATTTTCTGGAATTTTGTGTGAAGGCGTTAAATCTGTGTCTGGTAAGAGTCTAAATTGTAGGACCATACGCCTCCCGCCATGATCACCCACTATCTTAATATTTTATAGTTTTGATTTACATAAGGTAGTAGGCTTTTCTTTTTTAACCTGGATTGGAGGATGATTGACACGTGGCAGGTGTGAAGTTTTTGCTCGATTTCTGATTCGCGGGCCCCACATCTGCATTATTTTAATATTTTGCTTTTGTTTCGATTGATGATGATGTTGATGTTTTATCCCTCGACCAAGCAAAGATGCCTTTCCTCTCATAATCTAACTTCATTGGTAATGGGAATTGTTGGGAGGTGTAATGGGTGGAATTTGATTTGTCAGTTTTGTTTTTCTTTATTATTATTATTAGTCCCTGCGGGTAGGCAGGTATACTTATGCATTTGTCGGGAATGCATTTAACTGGCAGCATTGACCAATCACATTTCGCCATTTAATATATTACTTTTTTTTTTTGTATAGTTTGAATTTGAAGAGCTATTTTATATATTGGAAAATTAACATTTATCTATTTTTCTATTCGTCCGAGTAGCTTTATAAATCATTTTTGTTTTAAAAATTCGGGAAAATGCGAACGCATAAATTGATTAAATAAATTTAAGCAAAGACATAGTTTAAAAGTTGGCGGCTAGAGGTACGTAATCCATGAATGCAGATCAAATGCATTAAAATATCAGGAAACTACGAGCGCATAAATTGATTAATTAAAATTAAGCAAAGACATAGTTTATCAAACTGGCGGGTAGACGTACGTAATGCATGAATATAAATTAAATGCATTGAATGGCATCTGGCTCGAGGTGAAGGCGCTGGAATGGCTTGGAGGCCACGCGTGGCCAGGGTATTTTGGTCATTTAATATAGAGTTAAGTTACTTGTTATGCATTTCTATTACTTTGCATGTGTTGTTTTTGTCTTCTGTGAGCGCCTGTTCTGAGGGAGAGTTTTAGCGACTGAGCAGGAGATGTTATAGTTGCAGAGTCAAGACCTAGAAACGAGTTATTTGAGGTGATAATTTGATAATTTTTAGAGTTTCGTTACATTAAAGTGCATAAAGAAGCTACATTTCATAGTGGTCTATTGTGTGGCCGAGCAAGGTATTTTGTAGTTACAGAGTTGCACGCTGGACAGTGAGAGACAAATTGCTTGAGGTCAGAAGAGGTAACTTTTCATTTTTTTTTGTCTATTTGATACAAGAAATGCAAGTAGGGTTTCATAGTGCTTTAAGGGATTCGTATACTTTGATTATAAATTCATATTTTAAACTACTTTTAGTATTGTTTATTCGAATTTTTTGTTGAAATGCGAAGGTTTCATCTGTGTTTGATAGGAATTATGTAGAAATCTTCTTGTCCATTTTACTTCATACATGTGAGCCCTGTAAAGTTTGTATAGTTTTGATTACTACAAAGCGGTCCCATAAAGAAGGCTTTCAAACCAAAATTATGTCAACGTGTGCGATAATGAGAGCTTTTGACTAATGAGTCGACAGTGTGTTGCTTTGAGCTTTTCCGTTGTCATCAAAGCATAAAGGATAGAGGGGTTCTATTAAAAGTCGTGGTTGTTGTCCTCGTAGGCATAAATCTGTATATTAAACTACTTTTAGTATTATCTATTCGAATTTCTTGTTGAAATGTGAAGGTTTCATCTGCGTTTGATAGGTATTATGTAGAAATCCTCTTGTTCATTTTACTTCATGCATGTGAGCCTTGTAGCGTTTGTATTTTTTTTATTGCTACAAAGTGGTCCCATAAAGAGGGCTTTGGAACCAAAATTATGTCAATGTGTGCGATAATGAGAGTTTTTCAACAATGAGTCGACAGTGTGTTGCTTGAGCTTTTTCGTTGTCATGAAAGCATAAAGGATAGAGGGATTCTGTTAAAAGTCATGGCTGTTGTCCTCGTAGGCATAAATGCAAACAATGGGAGCATAAAGAATGCAGTAGAAACCTTTTTCCTGCCAGCAAACATAAAAATTCTGTCAAATGTCGTCATTACTGTTTTTGTATCTTGGGGTTATAAAAAACTATGTCAAAAATGTTGTAGAATCCAAATTACAATGTTGCCATAGAGTAGTTAAGTAGTATTGCTTGATAGAATAGTTTTAGGCTTCATGCAAAAGGGCAATCAAATTCATTGCTAGAAGATTTGTGGTCCAAGAACCTATGACAATTAGTTTGTGTAGTTAATCTGATCTGCATTTATACTTGTGTCTCTTGAATCTAGAAAAATGCTTGCTAGTGTTTTAATGGTTTTCGCTATTAATATCCATTGTAGTAGGAGTACTATATATTGCTATTCTTTTAAAAAAACAAACACATGGTTTTTGTTTTCTAATCAAATCTTTTTACATGGTGCAATGCTTTTGGTTGGAAGAAAAGAGGTGGTGTAGCAGTCCAACTGTGGCAAATTCTTCAAGCAAGCAGTACAAGGCGAGTTTCTAGAATGAACCTTCTCCTTTGTTTACAATTGCATATAGTAGACAGAGAAAAAGGTTAATTCAAGATTCTCACTATATTGATTATACTTGTAATCATATCGTTGCTTTTTGTTACAAGGACAATCTTTGCAAATGGGTATTGTGAGTGGAATATGCTATATGGTTCATAAAAATTAAGTAGTTGGGGTTCAAAAGTAGATCTTCATTGCAGTGGCACGATCTTAGAAATGCAATAATTATCCAATCAATTTTTTGGGTGGCTGATTGCACTTTATAATTTAAACCTACCCTTTTTAATTTTGAGAGTTTTGATTCTGAATCCATATGCATACTTTGATTAAAACTAGTGGCTAAAGGTGCATAATTCATTAATGCAAAATCAATGCATTTAATGGCATTTGACTAGAGGCGAAGCTGTTTAGATTGCTAATTAGTCTTTGAATATATAACAATTAAAAGAGATAAATAAGTATAATTATCCTTGGCCACATTTCACATTTTGACCTTTCAATCAAAGTCAATTAACAAAGTAGCAGTTAGACCTACAGAAGGTTGAAGGACTATGTTGGTAGAAAAACATATTTTGGACAATGGCTAGACAATTTGTTGAAATTGCTTTACAAACTTTGAAGCAAATGCATTTTTCCTTCTGTTTGCTTTCATTGTACATCTTAAATGGAAGTTGGGTTTCGCATTGTTGCAATGCATTTGGATACTCTGATTGCAAAATCATAGTTTAGATCATTTTAAGTGTTATTGATTCAAACCTTTCCTTAAAATACCAAGGATTCATCTGAATCTTGGAGGCAATGTATAGCTGTCTATAATTATCCTTGGCCACATTTCACATTTTGACCTTTCAATCAAAGTCAATTAACAAAGTAGCAGTTAGACCTAAAGAAGGTTGAAGGACTATGCTGATAGAAAACCATATTTTGGACAATGGCTAAACAACCTGTTGAAATTGTTCTACAAACTTTAAAGCAAATGAATTTTCCCATCTGTTTACTTTCATTGTACATCTTAAATGGAACTTGGGTTTCGCATTGTTGCAATGCATTTGGATACTTTGATTGTAAAATCATAGTTTAGATCATTTTAAGTGTTATTGATTCAAATCTTTCCTTGAAATACGAAGGATTCATCTGAATCTTGTAGGAAATGTACAACTATCCTATAAAGAGAGCTTTGGAACCAATGAGCTGTCATAAAGGATAGAGGAATATTGCCAAATATTGTGGTTATTGTCCTCATAGGCACACATGCAAAATATGGAAGCATATAGAAAGCAAGTTAACTCTTTAATAATCCCATGAAACATAGTCTTTGTATGCATCCATGCATACAGGTTTGCATGTATATATGTGTGCATGTAATTATGTATATATGAATGCATGTATCTATGTTGCCATGTATGTATGTGTGTATATAACAAATTACTATTGCATTTACTTTAAATGCTTTTTTGTGGATGGCGCCAGCTAGCCATCTAGTCATATTGTGGTTGTTGTACATATTGCTTTAAAGATATATGAACTCAATTTCGTGAGTTATATTTCATATTGGTAAATTGGCATTTATCTGTTTTTGGAACCCATGGGAGTGGCTTTTTGAATCGTGATTGTTTTAAAATGCTTGTGAAAATGCAAATGTATAGGTTCATTGATGGCTATGTGCTTTCATGCATATATGCATATTTATAGGATTCATTGCTATCATGTAAAGGTCACATAAATATTCATTCCCCAAGCCCATGTAGTCATTTCAATATGTGCATATATTAAGGGATCTGTTGATACATGGATATGTGCATCCATGGATACATGAATGCATATATAGATGTAAGCGTGTGATCATGTATGTATGTATACGTGTATATATGTGTACATCCATGCATGTATCTATGCATCTGTGCATTGAAGCATGTGTGCAGCTATGTGTCTATGAATAAATTTTATCCAGTAATCAATGTCAATTAATAGACTAGCACTCATACCTAGAGAATGTTCAAGGATTGTGCCGATAGAAAACCATATGCATATCAATATGTTAGAGAGCATGTATCTATGCATGGGTGTGTATAGATGCTAATTGTTCTGAATTTTGGTTGCATGTGATTGCATTAAACAATTAAGAATAAGTGCTAGATAATTGAAGTAAAATGACCCCATTCAGTTAGCAGATCAATTTTTCTCAGCCCTTTACATGTTAACTGAGAGTTTTGAAGCTTTTGCTATTCATTGGTAGTATTTGAAGCTTAAATGTCACATTATATGTAGCATTTTACCCAATAGCTCTATCATTCATGATGATTTAGGCGAGTTCATATTTCCTCATTCATCCTTGTATTGTCTCATATCTAAATAATTAAGCAATTGCTAATTATCCTTTAAGTACATAGCAATTCAAAGAAAGAAATAATTGCAATTAGCCTTGTGTACATTTGAACTATTAATCAAAGGCAATTAACAAACTAGCCCTAGAAAACCATGTTCGTGTTAATGTGTTGAATAACATGTATTTGTGCATGGGTGTATATGGATGATATGAGTTGTGATTTCTACCATTATGTAGCGCTTACTATTACTTGTACAACCAAGCGATATGCAAGTAGAATTCATAGTTCATAGCATCCAGATACATTCAAGGACAAATACAAATCAAGGTTGTTGGCATCCTGATAAGAAAGATGATGAGATACATCCAATTAATGTATGTCACAACATCTTATTGAATAAAGATGATTTGGTTAGGCAGGTTACAGATGAGAATCCTTATTGGTGTGTGGCTAATGCTCTTTTTGATTGAAGACTTGTCAAGAAAATTACATGCCAATACTATTAGAAAACAGGTAGAATTAGATTAATTGATTAACTATGATTGATTGAATATAATTTTGGTTCCAAAGTTCTTTTTATGGGACCACTTTGCAGCAATAAAAAAAAATACAAACTCTACAAGGCTCACATGCATGAAGTAAAATGAACAAGAGGATTTCTACATAGTACCTATCAAACGCAGATGAAACCTTCGCATTTCAACAAGAAATTCGAATAGATAATACTAAAAGTAGTTTAAAATATGAATTTATGCCTATGAGGACAACAACCTCAACTTTTAACAGAACCCCTCTATCCTTTATGCTTTGATGACAACGAAAAAGCTCAAAGCAACACACTGTTCACTCGTAGTTCAAATGCTCTCATTATCGCACATGTTGACATAATTTTAGTTCCAAAGCCCTCTTTATGGGACCACTTTGCAGTAGTCAATAATATACAAACTTTATAGGGCTCACATGCATGAAGTAGAATGGACAAGAGGGTTTCTACATAATTCCTATCAAACGCAGATGAAACCTTCACATTTCAACAAGAAACTCAAATAAATAATACTAAAAGTAGTTTAAAATATGAATTTATAATCAAAGTATAACAATGTCTTAAAGCACTATGAAACCCTACTTGCATTTATGTTTGCATGTACCTGGTTTAAACATTTAATTATTGGTTCTTGATAATGGAATGAAATGAACTTGGAAAAATGGAAATAGAATGACCCCATGGAATTGGAACATCGATGTTTGCATGGCTTTAATATGATAGCAGATTTGCGTGCATGCAACTTATTTGAATCTCAAATCTCATAGTGTATGTGGAATATTAGCTAGTTGGCTTAACATGATAGCTTTCAAACAAGTTAATTCAGCGATCAATCAAGCTAATTGGATGATAAATTAATTGTGTTCCATGGTTAGTCATAGCTAATTATTAGTCATCTTTATCCTCCAAATCAGTTAAATCAACGTTGCTTATTCACATTCACAAATAGACAATCTTTCTAAACATTTGCTTGTTTTTAATAGGAAAAGAGCTTTAGAACAGGATATGTACATTCATCTAAGCATCATAAGACGTAGATTTCTGACAGATATAATGGTTTGTAATGTTGTCATGAATATGCATACCAAATATAGAAGCACAAGCAAAAACATTTAAACTGTTTGACATAATTCCTCGAAGAAATGTTGACTCTTGGTGTGTAGTGATTGCAAATTATGCAAAGAATTATTTGTCAAAAAAGGCTTTTTGCAAATAGTCAAGAAAATCAACTAAATAGCTGATCAAGTTAACTGTGAATCAAGTTACTTGACTAATCAATGAAACTAGTTCATTGATAGATTAGTTTTCTTGAATAGTTAATTATAGTTAATTAAAAAACATCTTTGTACACCAAATCAATTAAACCAATCATGGCCATTCATATGCAAAAAAAGGAATTTCTTGAAAAGGCTTTATAGACAAGGAAGCAAATGCAATTGCTAGGTGTAAACCGAAATTTCAAAATCCTCGCCAACATCTTCCTTTCTGTTTCTTGTGCTACAAATATTCAACAGGCTATAGCTGTCCATATTAATTGTATCCCTTCGTCTATGTTGAAGCCATCTGTTTCTTCTATTGCTTTCGCTATTATTTCATGAAAGCTCAAGTGTCATAGTATATGTGGCGTAGCAGCTAATAAGTCCATCTCACATTTTGCTCATGACAATTTAATTTGTCTCATCTGTCTTTGAACCATTAATCAAAGTCAATTAACAAACAAGTCAATCTTACACTTGACTCATGCAAATTAAGTCAATTCTATCTTTTACTCATTAATGAAATTAACTAATCAGCTTAACAAGATAGCTTTGAAACAAGTTAGGTCAGTGATCAATCAAGTTGTTTGACTGATGAGTCAATTGAGTTCAATAGTTAATCATAGTAATAGCAAAAAAATGCTTGTTAGATGATGTCATTGTTGAAACCCTACTTGCATTTCTGTTTGCATGTACCTAGTTTAAACATTTAATTATTGGTTCTTGATAATGGAATGAAATGAACTTGGACAATGGAAATAGAATGACCCCATGGAATTGGAACATCAATGTTTACATGGCTTTAACATGATAACAAATTTGTGTGCATGAGACTTATTTGAATCTCAAATGTCATACTGTCTGTGGCATATTAGCTGGTTGGCTTAACATGATAGCTTTCAAACAAGTTAATTCAGCGATCAATCAAGCTAATTGGCTGATGAATTAATTATTTTCCATGGTTAGTCATACCTAATTATTAGTCATCTTTATCCTCCAAATCAGTTAAATCAATCTTGCTTATTCACATTCATAGATACACAATCTTTCTAAACATTTTACGTGCTTTTAATAGAAAAAGAGCTTTAGAATAGGATATGTACATTCATCTAAGCATCATAAGATGTAGATTTCTGACAGATATAATGGTTTGAAATGTTGTCATGAATATGCATACCAAATATGGAAGCACAAGCAAAAACATTTAAACTGTTTGACAGAATCCCTCGAAGAAATGTTGGCTCTTGATGTGTAGTGATTGCAAATTATGCAAAGAATTATTTATCGAAAAAGGATTTTTGCAAACATTCAAGCAAATCAACTAAATAGCTGATCAAGTTAACTATGAATCAAGTTACTTGACTAATCAATGAAACTAGTTCATTGATAGATCAGTTTTCTTGAATAGTTAATTATAGTTAATTAAAAAACATCTTTGTACACCAAATCAATTAAACCAATCATGGCCATTCATATGCAAAAAAATGAATTTCTTGAAAAGACTTTATAGACAAGGAAGCAAATGCAATTGCTAGGTGTAAACCGAAATTGCAAAATCTTCGCCAACATCTTCCTTTCTGTTTCTTATGCTACAAATATTCAATAGGCTATAGCTGTCCATATTAATTGTATCCCTTTGTCTATGTTGAAGCCATCTGTTTATTCTATTTCTTTCGCTATTATTTCATGAAAGCTCAAATGTCATAGTATATGTGGCGTAGCAGCTAATAAGTCCATCTCACATTTTTCTCATGACAATTTAATTTGTCTCATATGTCTGTGAACCATTAATCAAAGTCAATTAACAAACAAGTCAATCTTACATTTAACTCATGCAAATTAAGTCAATTCTATGTTTTACTCATTAATGAAATTAACTATTCAACTTAACAAGATAGCTTTGAAACAAGTTAGGTCAGTGATCAATCAAGCTGTTTGACTGATGAGTCAATTGAGTTCAATAGTTAATCATAGTAATAGAAAACAAATCCTTGTTAGATGATGTCATTGTTGAATTTTCTTTTGTGTCCCTGTCTGCACTTTTGCTACAGCTTGAAGCAATGATGCTTCATGGTTCAAGTATTAAGTGTAATTGGAAACCTTTCTTGACTTACATTCATTGATTTAAATCTGTTTGGAAACCATACTTGTAGTGGTTCTTTAGGCTCGATGCAAAACATCAATATAGTTAAAATGCATAGCAAAAGCCTATAGAGAACCATGCTCGCACTTGTGCATTTGGAATTCAAGAACCTATGATAAATAGACTACTAGGTTAATCTGTTTCCAATTGATACTTGTTTCCATTGAATCTAAAAATAAGCTAGCTACTGTATTTCGGTGTTTTGACTATTAGTATCCATTACACTATCACTGTCATCCATTGCAATTATAATTTTGGGAGTTGTTTGCACAAATGTGTTTTCATGCATTGTGAAACCCAACTTGCATTTCTAAGATAAAATGAAGCAAAATAAATAAAAGTAGCAATTTGTTGCCTTGAGTAACTTGTCTCTTGGTATTCATTCAATGAGCATAGGAGCTTTTGCTCTGTCACTGTAAACGTCCCCTTTCTATTGATAAAAGCTATCAGTTTTCTAACCTATGTCTTTGCTTAAATTTATTTGTATATGTCATATTGTTCCAGACTCTCAGTAAAAAAAGAATCTCCATATTCTACCACCAAAGAAAATGCATTAATGTCAAAGGAGTTTGAAATTGAAGATAACAAACCTAATAGCACTCACTTGGATAAACTGTTTTCTATAGTGACAATTTTATTGGCTCCTAGCGTCAAGGCAAGAATACTTATGCATTCGGTTGAAATGCTTTTAACTGGCAGCATTGGGCAATCACATTTTTCCATTTAACATATTACTTATTTTTTTGTATAGTTTGAATTTGGAGAGCTATTTTATATATTGGAAAATTAGCATTTATCTATTTTCCTATTTGTCCGAGTAGCTTTATAAATCATTTTCATTTAAAAAATTTGGGAAAATGCAAATGCATAAATTGATTAAATAAATTTAAGCAAAGGCATAGTTTAAAAGTTGGCGGCTAGAGGTATGTAATCCATGAATACAGATTGAATGCATTAAAATATCAGGAAAATGCGAGCGCATAAATTGATTTAATAAATTTAAGCAAAGGCATAGTTTAGAAAACTGGTGGGTAGATGTACGTAATGCATGAATACAAATTAAATGTATTGAATGGCATCTGGCTCGAGGTGAAGGCACTAGAATGGCTTAGAGGCCACGTGTGGCCAGGGTACTTTTGTCATTTAATATAGATTTAAGTCACTTGCTATGCATTTCTATTACTTTGTGTGTGTTGTTTTTGTTTTTTGTAAGCTCTTGTTCTAAGGAAGAGTTTGTAGCGACTGAGCAGGAGATGTTATAGTTGTAGGGTCCAGACCTAGAAACGAGTTACTTGAGATGATAATTTGTTATTTTCCATAGTTCCTTTCCATTAAAGTGCATAATGAAGTTGTGTTTCATAGTGCTTTAGTTCACTATCACTATCACTTTGTTCCTAATGTGTCAGTGCATGTATGTATGTATGCATGTCTCTATGTGCATATGCATTTACCTATGTGCATATCTATGTAGACATTTATAGATGCATATATGCATGTATGCATGTGACTCTAGATATATCTATGCATATATGTATTTATGCATATATGTATGTGTGTATAGATGCATCTATGTGTATATGCGTGCAAGCATATGGATGCATATATGTTTATGTCCATACATGCATTCATCTGTCTTTACATGGATGTATCTATACATATATATACAATGTATACATATATGTGTGTGTCGATATGTCTTTTCTAGGAAAGATTTTATAGTGACAGGGCAAAGGTTGTCATGGTTCCAAAAAAGGACACTTGTAGACAAGCTACTCTAGGCAATTAATAGTTTCTTTCATCAGTTTTCTTTTATTTTAACGTCCATAGGGACATTGGGTTTCACAGTGCTCAGCCTACACTATTCTTCAGAGACTAGTTCCTTGGACAAGCAATTGTCTTTTTTCCAATGTACAATGTGGGAGCTTAACAATAACTTGGCGCTTATGAGTCCTCTAAAGATTGCATATGTTCAATTACTGCAGAATTGTTCCATAGTGCAAGCTTTAGAGCCACTGTTCTGTTAGCATGTCCCATAATGGGACCTTACAAACAATATGAGGACAATGTGTTGAGAGGACTTTACAAACTGTCAGGCAAATGCAATTTACAGATATAAGCCTAAACTCCACAATTTGCTTTCATCTCTCTCGTTGTCATTAAAGCATAAAGCAAAGAGGATTTTTTTGCAACTTCTAATTTTTGTACTTTTACATGATAATTCACCTTATTAATTAATGAATCAAATTATCTTAATTAATTAATTTTCTTTTTCCTTTTGTCATTTCATATCTAATTAATTAGGTAACTATTGAATAGTATTTATATACATAATAATTAAAACAAAGAAATAATTATAACTATCCTTGTGCACATTTGACCCATCAAACAAAGTCAATTAAAAAATCTGATTCCACTTGTTCACTAATAGTATTGGCATGCAATTTCCTTGAAAAGTCTTGAAAAAGAGGATTACTCACACACCAATAAGGATTCTAATTTGTAACATTCCTATCCAAATCATCTTCATTGAATAAGATGTTGTGGCATACATTAATTGGATGTATCTCATCATCTTTCTTATCAGGATGCCAACAACCTTGGTTTGTATTTCTCCTTGGGTGTATCTAAATGCCATGAGTTATGAAATCTACTTGCATGTGGCTTCATTGCACAAGTAATAGTAAGTACTACATAACGGTACAAAATAAACTTATGCATATGGAAATGAAATGACCCCATTTAGTTAGAAAATCAATATTGTCCTAGCTTTCACTATTAAGTGATAGCTGGTTTGGCATTAAACAATAGCTAGAAATTGTTTTTACCAGAACTTAACAGTGCTAGCACAAGTCTATGTTGTTTTTTGGCTTAGTATTGACAAGTTTTCATGGCCTATTTACACTTTTTTAGGCGCTTAAGAAAATATGGGATCTATTCCATTGATTACTCTTAAAGAGCTTATGCCACCATTGCAATAACATAATTACACTAGTGCATGCATATGCAAAAAAATGTTCTATATTATAGGGTACACAAATAGCAATAAGTATTTAAAAATTATAAAATGCAATTTGCATTTTAAGAAACAAAAGTTCTTACTTGCGTTGTTTCTCGTTCAAATGAATCTACATAAGAATTATGTTTTGTTTTTATGAATAACATAGTATATGTCACTCACTGTACTCATTTGTCTAAATTGTCCTTGTAACAGGGATGAATGCTTTCAACTGTATTTAAACAATCACGCACAAACTACACTAGGAAAAATTGCTTGTGCCTATCACAATTTGTACATTCCTACAAGTATACTTGATCGTTTGATAGCAGATTGCAAGGTTAGTTTTCCAAATTGTCTTTCTGCTTTTCTTGAAATGCAATTGAAATTCTTCAATATAATAACTGCATAAAGTTCTTTTCCATGTATTCATTTTTTCATCTTGTATTCCTCATTTCTTTGAACATAAATGATTTAGAAGGCTGCTTCCACATATACAAATAGGAAAATGCATTTTCCACAATTGCAATAGTAATTTGTCTTCGGACAATAGAACAAGTTTTGCTTATGTGTTAATTAGTTATACTTCCTCTATACAATATCCATAGAATAGAATGAATTGCTTGCATGCAATTTTTAAACCTTGTTTGCAGTTTCAAATAGCCTATAGAGTCATAAGTCTTTGTTTTATGTCAACTGGTTTTTACCTATATGCATTTAAGGCAATTTTTTTCATAGGACTGCTTATATCTGTGGCAAGTTGCTATGCAGTGTGCAAGTTAACATATGTTTAATCTTCATGTATTGCAAACAAAAGCCTACAAAGTTAATTTCAAAAGTTGACATGGCACATGAGTACAATGAATGATGTACTACGTTACTCATAGACATGACGCAATATTTTTCCATGGTCTTGCTTACATGCAAAATGACATTAACCACAATTTTTTTGTGCTCACATTACCAATTTCACTATGTGCTTTAAACCTCTAAAGTAAGAGAAAACTGAGGAAAGAAACTATTTATTGCCTCAAGTAACTCGTTTCTAGTTTTGGATACTGTAACTATAACAAAGTCTACTCAATCACTATAAACTCTCCCAGAATAAAGACTTGTAGAATAGAAAAACAATTTGTGCAAAGTAATAGTCATGCTTAACAGCTGACTTAAGTCTATAACAAATGAACAAAGCAGCCTGGCTATACATGTCCACCAAGCCATTCCAGTAGTTTCTCATCCACCCACATGCTATTTAATGCATTTGCTTTGCATGTATGCACTGTGTGCTTGCACCTCTGAGTTTCAATCTCTTTTTTTAATTATTTAATCAATCTATGCCTTCACTTTTGCTTAATGGATCTATGCCTTTGCATTTTCCTCAAATTTTTAAAACACAAATGATTTTAAAAGCTATTCCCACAAATAAGAAAAGCCATAGATCTTCTTTGATCAAACAATGCTTTTGCATTTCCCTAATTTTCTTTAAACAGAAATGATTTGTGAAACTATTCTCTACATGCCACTTAATTCATGTTTATCTGAATAGCTTTTAAAATCATTTGTTCTTTGAAAAAAATCAGTCGCTTAGAAGTACATAGAAACAAAGGAATCCAATTACACAAAACATTTAAATACCATAGACTGAGATTGAAAATGTGAGCAAAAAAGATTCTTGTCGACCATTTGTTGCATGTAAACAAAGCTACCTGAAAATATTCTTTTGTGTTTGTGGCACTAAAAGTATACATCATGCATTGTACTCATTTATCCACTTTGTCAATGTAACAGGAATAAGTACATACAAACCTGCTGGGGGACAATGGATAACAAGGTCAGGTTGAAGAATTAATACTATTTCCTCCTTGTGCTTCTATTAAATTGTTTGCTGTGTGGTATGTTACGTAGGCTTCTGCTACTACTCAAGATCCATTTTCCAACATATATAGAGATTATTAACTTCCAAAGATGCTTGACAACATGATTAATACTATGGAATGCTATTGAGTAAAAGCACATAGGTGACGATGTAAACAATTATAGATTTTGTAATCTAGATAATAGCATTTGATGCTATTCATACACAACATTCGCTATTCTCAAACACATTAGGATACATGAGAAACAAAAAAAATGATAGACGTTGACACCTATGAATTAACAAAGCGCCCCCAAATATCAAACATTGACTATGTGCTTAAGGGCGAGGGACTTTACAGATTGAGTGCTTTTGCATACAATGTTGGTGATTGTTTGTTTGACTCATTACAACTATTGCTTAAAAATCGTTACACATTAATTCAACTATGAAACAGAGCTATAGATTACTTCTTGAGTTGCCTTCAAAACAAGGACAAAGAAGCAATAAAATCATACAACTATGAACTAGACCCTGATACTCTATATACATTGCACAAAGTACATGATCCACAAACATATTTCCATAGAATGCGATTATCTACAAAGCCACAAGCAGATTGCACAGAAAGTGGATTGTGGGGTGACCTATTTTGCATTCACTGGATATCCAAATGGTTGAATATACAAATATCCCTTTGGTCAAGAACAACAACAAGAAGGTACTTACAGTTCAATAGTTCTGATTACACAGAATCAGTCTCTATACTATTTCATGACATGAAATCTTTAAGTGGACACTTTGAACCATTGTTAAAAATTGAAACACAAAATGTAACTTCAAAACAGGCCATAGGTTCACATGAAATAAAAAAACTATGCACAAAGTATCCTTGAATGTCAAACATTGACAATGTCCTTAGAGCTGAAGGCCTTTGTAGATTAAGCACATTTGCATACAATGTTGGCGATTGTTTGTTTGATTCACTTCAAGTACTACTTAACAACCAGTACACCTCAACTCAATTACGCAATGGAGCTATATATTATTTCCTAGCTTGCTTTCAAAAAAAGGACAAATAAGCAATTAAATCATATAAAAATGAACTAAATCCTAATACTCTATATACATTGCACAAATTACATGATCAAGAAACATACTTCCATAAGATGCGATTGTCTGCAAGCCCATGCAGAGCCCATAGCGAATGTGGATTGTGGGGTGACTTGTTTTGCATTCACTGGATATCCAAATGGTTAAAAATACAAATAAGCCTCTGGTCATTGACAACATCAAGAAAGTACTTAGATTTCAATGATTCTGGTTATACAAAATCAGTCTCTATACTGTTCCATGATACAAACCCTCTGGCTGGACATTTTGAGCCACTTCTAAGAATCAAAGCCCAAAATCTAACTCGCCAATGCTCAACAAGCTTACTCCAACTAAAAAAGTTGATCAGAAATCGTCCACAATACAAAAATACTTACTTGACCAAGCCACATGCTTTGCCTAAAAACAAGGAAAATTTGATACCATTTGTCATAGCAAACAATTTTAAACATAAATCAACAATAAGACTTAATCACCTGAAGAACTTGATTAGAAAAGAAAAACAAAAAGAAAGTGTACCTAGCAGTCCAAAGAAAAAAAAACATTGACACCAATAGAAATTTATAAAACAGCAATACAAGATACACCAAAATACCCATGTGCAATTTTCCAAGTGCTCTGTTTGAACAAGGACATCAGGATATTCAAAGAAAAACAAAAACAATTATACTATAAGCTACTACAATCAGATTCCTTATCATTCACAGATTTCATATGCCATGTATGCCACTTTGCATTGAAATAGTCCACTATTCCAAAGTATGCTACGCCACAGAAAATAAGAACTAATAGACCATTGTGCTATGTGCAAAATTTAACTCATCTAGAAGAACGACTTGTCTCACTTAGAATTGAATTTGCACAGATTTGGGAACTAGGGTTCAAAAGGTCTCAAATAGGCCTAACAGGTTCTATTATAAATGTCCCTATTGACATGAACATTGTACAAAGAGCATTACCACAATCAATTAACAACACACAAACAATTGTTGTTTCATTGAAAAGACACTTAAAATACAAAAATGCATTTCAAAAAGGCATGGTGCACCCAAATGTCATCATGCAAGATTTGACTCAATTAACAAGGACACCATTATACAAAATGCATGAAGTCCACATAAACCAAGATTGGCAAGAAGTTCTCCAATGCATTGAAGAAAACGAAGACAATAGTCCACAAAATACAAGTGAAATAGAATCAAATAGTGAAATGGAAAATGAAAACCCATTAGAAACATTGATACATGGATTCACTGAGTCTAAAAGTATCCATAACATGGAAGACAAGATTATTGAAATTGCACCTGTAGAGCACAAGTATCCAATTGGAATATTTAAGGACATCTATGCTAAAGAAATGAATTTCCCAACTTTATTCTTTGGCAAACCACGTGATAATGACATTGTAGAAAACTTTACGTATCAGAAAATAGTACGCTAGGAGCTCTTATAGTCACAAAGACAATTTGCATATCATACAACAAACATTTTTTTCAAAGCTATAAAGGTACTAGTACAACAAGTACTGTCTACAATGACAATAAGAATCTGCAAGGGCTAGTTAAAAGGGCGAAAGCTATTTGCAAAAGACGTTAAACACAAACCAAACCTAGAAAAAATTCTTAACTCAGATATTGGATATGTTGATTTCAAAAGAATAAGAATCTCTCCAGACTATTCACAACAACTTAAGAAAAATGTATTTGCTATGATTTGACAACTAGGACCACTGACATTTTTCATCACTTTCTCTAGTGCTGAGCAAAATTGGGATCCACTAATTCAAACATTACAAGAGTTGCACAATCTACACCAATCAACACAAAACCATCAAGAATCTAATCACCCAACACACATTGACAATTTTGAACTAATCAAGAAAGATCCTATCACTTGTGCATGTTACTATAAACATAGAATCAATGCAATAAAAAAATTGATACTTACAGTTGACTCTTTCTTTGGAAATGTCATTGATTACTTCTTAGTCACTAAGTTCCAAAATTGAGGAAATGAACATGATCATTTCCTCATATGGGTTAAAAATGCACCAATCTACACAGAAAATAACAACACGGACATCATAGCTTTTGTTGATAAGTATATTACTTGTGACACTGAAAATTTGGAACTTCCTTTGGCAATGCTACACAAACACCATCATACAAAGAAATGCAAGAGATCAAGAAAACAACTTTGTAGGTACAATTTTCCTTTCCCACCAATGCAAAAGTCAACTATACTTTTACCAATACTCCAAAAGACTGAAGCGATAACTACAAATGCCACTGACATCTTTTCAAAACTCCAAAAAGCAAACTGTGATGAAACATTCACTTTTCAAATGTTCTTAAAAGAATTAAACTTAACTGACAATGAATACATTGAAGCTTTGAGCTCAACATTAAACAGGCCTACGCTTTTCTTACAAAGAAAACCATCACAAATATGGAACAATAGTTTTTCAAGGAAAATTCCAGATCTTTGGAAGGCTAATACAAATGCATAATTTTTTCTGAATGCATATGTTGCTGCAATGCACTGTAGCTCATATATTGCAAAAGTAGACAAGTCAATGACATATGCATTCAAAAAAATATGTACAGACCACAAGCAAGACAATATTGATGCAATACGAATGGTAAGTAAACTTGGAAATGCCATGCTTAACTTGCAACACATGTCATCACAACAAGCTGCACATATTGTTCTGTCATTGCCATTAAATTACAATTCAAGAAAATGTATATTCATTGATACATGATCTGACAATGATAACACATTTATACTCAAATCTGTTAAACAATTGATCAATGAGCCAGATGAATCAGAAAACGTTCTTGCAAAATCTATTATAGACTACTATTTAAAACATCCTAAAACAATGGTGGACATATGTCTTGCAGAATTTGTTTCAAGATACAACAAATACGGTGCTACAATTGAACCAAAGGCCAAACCCAATGTGGTATGGTTTATCAATTTCAATGAACATTTTGATATAGAGAATCATTGTAGAGAGCAATTGGTTCTCTATGTTCCATTTACCATTAATGAGCATACACTCAAACAAAACTTTGACTCTTGGGAACATGCATACATGTACCATGGACAAACCATTCAAACAAATAGTGCAAAGTTCATCCACAACACAAACTCCACATGGGGTGACATTGACAAAGCTATAAATGATCTTTAGTCTCTTGAAGATGAAAAGCTCATTGACCTGCCAATGCAAGCAAAGCTTTCCCAGAAAGAACTATATGACATTCAAACAGACCTTCCAAACATAGGTCATTCTAACCCAAATACCATGTACTCCAATGGATTTGAAATTACAAAGCACCCACAGATTATAGATAACAATGAATACTACAAGTTAATACGAATGTTAAATAAAGAACAACAAGCAATTGTTAAGGATGTTCTCATAAAAAAGATGAAAAATTCAAAAAAGCCATTGCACTTGTTTTTGACTAGGGGAGCTGGAACAGGAAAGACTTTTATAGCAAAAGCCATCTACCAAGCTCTCATTCGCATGTATAGCAATTTTGTTGACAATAATCCAGACAAACCCAAGGGCTTATTAACTGCATATACAGGTAAAGAAGCATATAAAATAGGGGGATTCACATTACATTTAGCATTTCACATACCTTTTAATACATCAAAATTCCTGCCACTGAACACTAAAGTGCTTGACACTATGTCAAAGCACTATGATCAATTGTACATACTTCTTATAGACGAGATATCATTAGTTGGCTCAGCATTTCTACGGTATATTGATAGAAGACTATGATACATAATGCAAATGCCTACAACATACTTTGGAAACCTTGATACCATATTTTGTGGTGACCTTTACCAGGCACAACCTATCCTTGACTCTGCGGTTTTTGAAAATAGGCCTACTCCAATTGAATTAATGCCTTATAGTTTCTAGAAAGACCACATAAAATGCTATTCATTGGTGACTACCATGAGACAAAAAGATGAAATATTTATTTCAATCCTTAATAGACTACGAGTAGGCATTCAAACAACTCATGACATAGACTATATCAACAAAATTTTCTTTCGTCTTGTACCATTAGATCCATTGCTTCCACACCTTTTCTATATGAGAATAGACATTCAAGCACATAACAACAAAATGCTATCAATCATTCCAACCCAAATGATTGTGCTAGATGCAATAGATGAACTTCATGAGGACCTTAATGCAATATGAGTATACAGTCACACAATGACACTTCCATCACAAATATGCTTGAAACCAAACATTCATGTTGAGCTTTATGCAGGCAATTACAATGTTCAAGATGACCTCGTCAACTGTTCAGATGGAATTTTTAAAGCATATACAACACAAAACAATATTGATATTGTCTGGATTAAATTTAATGACCCATCAATTGGACATCACCAACGCACAAAACTAGCACACTGCTATTCTACTATCATTGACAAAGACTGGGTGCCTATACAATGCATTGCTAGGCCAATCCAGAAAATAACAATAAACAAGAAAATTACAGCTAGAAAACAATTCCCAATACAAGTAGCATGTGCACGAACCATACATCGATCCCAAGGATTAACAATGGAGGCCTTGGCTTTTGATCCCACAGGCATTAGACAACATGGACTAACCTATATAGCTCTGTCACAAACAAAATCAGTAGAATCATTATTTCTGTTACAACCTTTAACTACAAAAAACTTCAAAGTTAAAGACAAAATACAACTAGAAATGTCTCGTCTTCAGACATGTGCACAATGGCAACTTGATAATCTAAACACATGTTCAAAAAACAAATCACATATGCTCCTATGTACATTGAACACTCGTAGCTTGAAAGCACATGCAGAAGACATTGTCAATGACTATGGCATAATGCAATATGATATCTTGTGTCTCCAAGAAACACATATGCATCCCTTTGAGCTAAATACCTTGCTGCAGTATTTTGATAGCTTCTCTATACATAACATACATGGCATAGCAACTTTAACCAGGAAACATTTACTCCTGTCAAAAACAACACAACATGAAACCTCAAATATTGAAGCCATCACATCAACAGTAATGCTATCTAACAATGAACTCAATGTTTGTAATATTTATGCAAGACCTATGCAAGACCTGCTGCCATAGATGAAGTAATCACAATCTTGCAAATAATTATTGGATCCACAAATTCAGAAAACATGTTGTACATTTTAGGCGATTTTAATGTCGACATGTCTTCAGAAAGCAGAAGCAAAAAAATGCTTCACAGTTATATGCAGCAGAACAATATACAATTTATGTTGAACCAACAACACAGCATGGGCAACTCAGTCATTGATCACATTTGGTCCAACACGACTACAAATATATGCTCTATCTATATATCAGAAGCATATTGGACTGGTCACAATCCAATTTTCCTAAAATTGCATGCTGTCCAATAGACAAATTCAACTTTATAGAACTTATAGCCTTATATCACCTTTATGCATTGCAATGTCTTTTCCAATGCTATATCCATTATTTGCAGGAGATCTATGGATGAAACTAAAAGACAGTCAAAGCAAATACAAACCACACAAGAAGAATCACAATAGTAAAGTGCTCATAGTATTATTCCTTCATACTCATTCACCCAAATCACAAATATTCAAATAACATTGTTCCAATTCTTTGCAGGACACCAAAAGATGTATCAAAAAGACAAGCAAAATAGGTGCAAATTGCACAGGAAGAGTCAGCACAACGGTAAAGTACTTGGTTCTTCATTGTACCGCCATCTGCCCAGCTTGCTAATATTAAATTACCATTCAATTGGCATTATCCTTGTTCCTTGTAGGACAAGAGTCAAGAAACCTAAGATTGTTTCAATCGAATAGCTAAATGCAAAAAGAGCTGGAGACACCTTCCAAGGTGATGTCCTTGTTGTCTACAAAGCAACATTGGATAAGGCCAACAAAACACGGGAAATGCTATGTGCTGATCTAACATATCACAAAGCAAAAATGAAAATCACATTAAATGTTAGTGGAAACCTTGTGTATCAACATGAGCCTAAAATAGTCCCGAGGTCAGCTATTTCAATCTCAGATTTCCAAGTTGCACCTAGGACAGATTATGATAGAGGTGACTATGATTGCATTTTGATTTTAACAGACATAAGCACCACTGAAAACATCCCCCACCTCTGTCAAGAGTACAAATTCATTCCAAGTACAACTATCAGCCAATTGCTAACAACTGTAAATGAGTACCCAGCTGGCACAATAGCTGCGCTAGTAGTTGGTGCCAGGAAAATGGGTACCCAATTTGCAGTTGACATCAAAGATGGCCACACTGACATAGACAGAGCACAGGTATTTCGGTCTACAGAACTTTTACCTCTTCTTTCAGTTTCAACCTTTTAATGTTCCACAGTGGTCTCTATAACAATTTCCATAACAAAATCTAATTCTCTCATTGAATTGCAGCTGCTATTACAGTCAACATATGAGCAACAATACTTTGCACTCGAAGACTAGTTGCATACAAATAAAACACCTGCAATGCTTTTCAAGAATGTTGTAAGAAAAATAGATCAAAAGAACACATTTCACACATGTCGATCAACATTCATCTATAGCTTGAATGACAAAAGAAGCTTGGAAAAACTCAACAACCTACTACATTCAACTTTCAAGGTAACAACATTCATTTTTTAAAAACTAGTTAACAATTTTGAACCATATTCTATAGGTTTCTGGTACTCTAAAAGTAGCAAATGCATTTTCCAATCCATTTCATGTATGCTGTCCAAAATGCAAATTCAAATTCCCTGCTTATGGCACACTCCAAGAAAAAACTGCTCACTGTAAACAGTGCAACCAGCAAGTCAATTATACATTCTGTTTAGAACTTAAAATTACCATAACAACTTATGACAATCAAACAATTCAGTCTTCAATTGACCAGGTCACCATGCACCGTCTATTGCCCACACTGCAAAGGCTCAACTATGAAGACTATATCAAGGACAAGTCAACAGTGATATTCATCCTACAGGACTTCAGTGCTGAAGGATATTTTAGCCTTGACCAAAACAATGCCATTGTTGAAGCCATTTGCATTGAAAATTAGATAGGAAACATCACTAGAAGGTAATAAAGTCATTCATATGTAAAAATTTTCTCTTCTGAACCAGCACCTCAAATCACTATCCATACAAACTATGTTTCTAATACATAGCATTTGTTGGCTTTACAGGAAACTAGGAATACAGGAGCACAGATTTACATTGTTCAGCCTTTTACTTTTTCTCCTTTCCATGCTCTAAGACATTTCACTGGTTTTCACATGTTAAAGACATCTTTGGTTTTAAAATACTCTATTGCTATTATACATTTAGACACTTTTATAGGTTACTTTGTTAAAGTCTTCTCGAATATGGACATCTGAAACTCTAATTTTGTTTTTGCACCTATGAAGACAATGGTTCTCTATGTACGTCCGATATATATGTTCAATAATTATTATCCCTCCATGCATAATTCCATTCAAACTATATAGTTTAAATGTTTCCTTTTGCATTCTGTCCTTACTAGCTTTTCCAATATTTGCTTTCTGATTCTTACGTTTTCAAGAGTTTATGGTGACCAAGTAGAAGTTGTTATGGTTGCACACTCTAGACCCATTAAAAAGTTACTTGAGACAATAAATATTTATTTTCCTCTGGATTTTTTCATTTTATGCTGTTAATGCAACCAAGTCTCGCCCCTGCTTTTATGCATTGTACTTTATAGTCACTTTTACATCATGCATTCTAATGTATAAAGTACACTCTTGTATACACAAATCCATATGTTGCTTTCGCTGCATATATGCATATTTACATGTATATATGCCCAATTTTCATATGCACATATGCACATATTCATGTATGCATGTATTCATCTAAGCTTCTGCGTATCCCTATATGCAACTGCGTATACATGCGTCCATGTATTTATGGATGTGCCACTCTAGCCTTGTACCGATTTATTATGTTATATGGATATCGCATATAGTAACACTAATTAGCTCTTTCACTGTACATAGCAGTTGTTTTCATAAATGCCAGATTGAGCTTATATGTATTAGGATACATATATACTCACACTAAAAACTACTAAATTATGATCTCTATTGTTCCATTTTTCGTAGACATGTTACTATTGCAATCAAATGTGTAAAGCATTCGTGTCCAAATAAATTAGATACAGGAATGGCAATATGTTACACAACCTTGTCTTATCCCTTTATAGCAATTTTTTCATTGCATTTCAAGAAAACCAGAAACTAGAATTTTATTCATATTATTTCATCTATGGCATTTACAGCTTTTCCAATAATTATTACAAGCATAGAGTTCAGTGTTGAATAGTTCTATTGTTCATGTCATGGCTTCAACATTGTTCATGTCAAATTGCATTATCTGACAAAGTTAACATGCAAAAACCAAAGTGTCCATTATGAACACTTATTGCATTCCATGGGACCACATTTCTTTGAGGAGTTTTTTTGAACAATTCGCTTCCCTTGTATATGTTTCCATATTTTTCATATGTGCCTATGAGCACATTAACTATACCAGTTCACAAAATTCCTTTATCCTCTATGCTTTCATCATAGCGAAAAAGCTCAAAGCAATTGCAGAATCTAGGTTTTGAGAACACAGGCTTACAGAACACAAAAACAACACACACAAACACAAAGTAATAAAGATGCATAGCAAGTGGCTTAAATCTATATTAAATGACCAAAGTACCCTATCCATAAATGGTCACCAAGCCACTCCAGTGCGTTCACCTCCAGCCAAATGTCATTTAATGCATTTAATTTGTATTCATGCATTGCGCTCACATTTTCCTGATATTCTAATGCATTTAATTTGTATTCATGGATTACGTACCTCTAGCCACCAACTTTCAAACTATGCCTTTGCTTAAATTTATTTAATCAATTTATGCGTTCGCATTTTCCCGAGTTTTTAAAACGAAAATGATTTATAAAGCTACTCAGTCAAATAGAAAAATAGATATATGCTAATTTTCCAATATATAAAATAGCTCTCCAAATGCAAACTATACAAAAAAATAAGTAATATGTTAAATGGCGAAATGTGATTGGCCAATGCTGCCGGTTAAAAGCATTCCTAACAAATGCATAGGCAAATTAAAAATGGGTTCATAGGAAAGAGCTTTTGATTCTGAATCATATGCATACTTTGATTCAAACTAGTGGCTGAAGGTACATAATCCACTGATGCAAACTCAATGCATTGAATGGCATCTGACTAAAGGGAACGTTGTTTGCATTGCTAGTTACTCTTTGAATATATAACAAGGTTCAAGGAAAAAACTCTCATTATCGCACATGTTGACATAATTTTGGTTCCAAACCTCTCTTTATGAGACCACTTTGCAGTAATAAAAAATATACAAACTTTACAAGGCTCACATGCAACCATGCATCTTGCCCGGCGATACACATATACATGCATCCATGTGTACTGTAATACATGCATCTATGTACACATGCAGCCATGGATATATGTATCTATGCAACTTCATATGCAATCCATGGATATTTCCATACATGTATATTTAAGCATTTATTTATCTAGCTATGCATCTATCTATCTATCCATGCAACTATGTTTCTATGTATTCTTCTACCTATAGATGCATCCACACATATATGTCTCTGTGTTTCTATGTGCAAATATATACAGGCATCTATCCATATATGTGTCAATGTATCTATGAATACATCTATCCATAGATACATGTATATACGCATCTATGGATACCATGATAGATGTCCACATCCATGTATCTGTGGATCCATGTATCAAGTAGCTCAGTTCCAGGTCTTGACTCTACAACATCTCCTGTGACTACACAGATTTGCAGAATAACAAAAAATGAAACACTCAAAGTAATCACAATGCATCTCTAGTCACTTAAATCTATATTACATGATAAATCCCCATTCTGTTTAATGCATTCACTTTGAAACACAATCAAGAAAACAGCTAAATACCACTTTCCAAATTAAAAAAAACAACTTTGGAAACATCAAGTTCCAGAATTAAATACCAATATGCACAAAGTGATCATATTACCCTAACTAGATGACTATGAACTACATGTTACCTATGCAATCTAAAATCTAAAGATACATACCATCCTTATGCACCTATGCACAAATACATACTGTCTAACATATATACATAATTACATGTACACATATATACATGCAAACCTGTATGCATGGATGCATACAAAGACTATGTTTCATGGGATTATTAAAGAGTTCACTTGCTTTCTATATGGTTCCATACTTTGCATGTGTTCCTATGAGGACAATAATCACAATATTTGACAATATTCCGCTATCCTTTATGACAACTCATTGGTTCCAAAGCTCTCTTTATAGCACAGTTGTGAGTTGCCTCCAAGACTCAGATGAATCCTTGGTATTTCAAGGAAAGATTCAATTGGATAACACTAAAAATGATCTAAACTATGATTTTATAATCAAAGTATCCAAATGCATTGCAGCAATGCAAAACCCAACTTCCATTTAACATGTACAGTGAAAGTAAACAGAATGAAAAATGCATTTGCTTCAAAGTTTGTAAAGCAATTTCAACAGATTGTCTAGCCATTTTCCAAAACATGGTTTTCTATCAGCATAGTCCTTGAACCTTCTTTAGGTTTGACTACTACTTTGTTAATTCATTTTGATTGAAAGGTCAAAATGTGAAATGTTCCCAAGGATAATTATACTTATTTATCTCTTTTAATTGTTATATATTCAAAGACTAATTAGCAATCCAAACAGCCTCCCCTTTAGTCAGATGCAATTCAATGCATTAATTTTGTATCAATGAATTATGTACTTTCAGCCACTAGTTTTAATCAAAGTATGCATATGGAGTTAGAATCAAACTCTCAAAATAAATGCATATATAAATATGTCTTTTTCTTCATTTCATAATGTATCTATGTATCCATAGATGCAATCATGCATATATCGATGTATGCATATATCTTGGCATCTCTTTATGCATCTGTCTATATATGTATGGTTGTATCTATGGGTACATGTATACCTCGATTTATGTGTATATGCACCTATGAATTGCATACACACATCCATGTATATATTCATCTATCGATATCTTGCATGGATACATGTATATATGCATCTATGGACTCATGCACCCATGTATATATGACAGCTCATTGGTTCCAAAGCTCTCTTTATAGGATAGCTGTGTATTGCCTCCAAGACTCAGATGAATCCTTCGTATTTCAAGGAAAGATTCAAATGGATAACACTTAAAATGATCTAAACTATGATTTTATAATCAAAGTATACAAATACATTGCAGCAATGCAAAACCCGACTTCCATTTAAGATGTACAATGAAAGTAAACAGAAGCAAAAATGCATTTGCTTCAAAGTTTCTAAAGCAATTTCAACAAATTGTCTAGCTATTGTCCAAAATATAGTTTTCTATCAACATAGTCCTTGAACTTTCTTTAGGTCTGACTGCTACTTTGTTAATTGACTTTGATTAAAAGGTCAAAATGTGAAATGTTGCCAAGGATACTTATACTTACTTATCTCTTTTAATTTTTATATATTCAAAGACTAATTAGCAATCCAAACAGTCTCCCCTTTAGTCAAATGCCATTCAATGCATTAATTTTGTATGAATGAATTATGTACCTTCAACCTCTAGTTTTAATCAAAGTATGCATATGGATTCAGAATCAAACTCCCAAAATAAATGCATATATAAATGTGTATTTTTCTCCATTTCATTATGTATCTATGTATCCATAGATGCAGCCATGCATATATCAATTTATGTGTATCTTGCCATCTCTGCATGCATCTGTCTATATATGTATGACTATATCTATGGGTGCATGTATACATTGATTTATGCATACATGCACCTATGAATTGCATACACACATCCATCTATATATGCATCTATCGATATTTTGCATGGATACATGTATATATGCATGTATGGACTCATGCACCCATGTATTTGTCTTTGTCTTTGGCCAAATGGCCCCTAATGGCCAAAGTATCCTAGCCACCCATGGCGCCAAGCAATTCTAGTGCCTTCCCCACCAGCCACATGCCATTTAATGCATTTGCTTCAATTATTTTGACCTCTCCATGTGTTCACATTTTCTTGATATTTCAATGCATTTAATTTGCACTCATGGATTATGTATCTCTACTCGCCAGTTTTATAAACTATGCCTTTGCTTAAATTTATTTAATCAATCTATGCGATCACATTTCACTGATTTTCAATAACAACAATGATTTATAAAGCTATTTTGATAAATAGAAACAACTAAATGCTAATTTTCCAATATTAATTTATTAGAATAGTGCTAGTTTTCCAATATAACAAAATTAAAAGTTATATGTTGACATACATTTATGCATATTTTCCATACATGCATATATGCATATATGCCTTCATCCATATTTGCATGTGTATATGAATACATCCTTCCATGTAACATATGCATTTGTACCTATATGCAAATATGCATGCATCCATGTATACATGTGTTCATATCTCCATCTGTCCATGTAGTTCTATTTTCTGTGTATACATATGTCTGTTGATGCATCCATGCATATATCTGTGAATAGCTCTATGTATTTCTCTCCATGTATTTAATGTTCTCCACTGCATCAGCATTTGCATGTTTTCAGTTTTATGATCTTCCATATTTTTTTTTTTCATAGTATATGCATAAGAACTTCCACTTTGTCTTCTGTTTTGACTCTTCTATCCATACATATCATTATATTTTTATATCCACTCTTCTATTGTCACATTTCGAGGAAGCTCAAGGATCTCAGTACCTTGTTCAGTATGAAGGAGAGTGAGAAATGCAACATGGGTCTTTTTTCTATGTTTATATTGACAGACTCAGCCCTATAATGATTTTTAAAAGCATAACCAATACCAAACTAGACATTCTTCCACCCCTTGTTGGAAGAAACAATCACTTCATACCCTATTGATTCCATTCATTTCCATTTCCACCCTTGCACGTCCTTTCTTCTCAAATCAAATACATTTCAAAATCCATTTATTTGCTTGTGTTGCATCATACCAATGTGTTGCGTTCCTTTTTTCATTAAATCCAACTCTCTCATTGAAATTTTCATTTCTTGCATTTAATTGTAAGCATATAACTTAAAAATGATAAATTCATACCATTTACATTCCATTCATTCTCATATCCACCATCCCATATCCTTGCTTCCCATGTCAAATACTTTTCATAACTTATTCATACACCTTATTTGCATCTCACCATTCTCTCAATTTGCTCTCTTTGTTCCACTCGCATAACTCATTCTTCTTTTTAACCCTCACATATCTTTATCTATCTACACCTCAAATATACCTTCATCCATCACAACAAAATTCACACTATACCAAACAAAGAAAAAGATGAAGAAAATATCAAGGTTATGCAAATAAACACCGAGGGCTTCGAAAATAACACTCATAACATAGAGTTGTATTCAAGAGTTATTTTCAAAATGTCTTTTCTAAACCTTGTTTATTACAGATCCCTAAAAGCGCGTATAACAGTTTCTTCAAGCCTATAATGTGTAATCAGATTTAACAAATATTTACACGTTTCCATGCATTCAAATGCATCATTGGGCATCCTTTATACACTTGTTCAAAAACCAATATTGTATATGTTTCAAATGCAAATTGTTCCTGACATTTCTCGCTTTATGCACACATGCATTTATAGATTGTTCTTTGTGTACCAAATTACATGGACACATCTATACATCCATGCATGCATAAATGTTTACATGGATCCATATATTTATGCATTCCTTCGATATATGCATTGCTGATATATAGTTTGTTTTCCTTGTTTTTCTTTTGCTTACTACTGCAAATGCTACTTGAGCCTCAATGTGCTTTGACAAATTTGTATTTCTACTTGATTTTAGTGTTTTCCATTCAAATTTCTCGTTCACATGTCATGTATGCTTTTCACTCTTCTTTTCATTGTGTTCACATGGATACATGTATACATGCATGCATGTATACATAGATGCCTCAAGCATTGTTACAAATGTTTAAGATTATTTGCATTTAATACTTGAAACAAAATAATAATACATTTTTGCTTCTTGGATAAGATCATAAAGGAAATTTGTTACTGCAAATGTAAACATACACCCATGTAAAAGTACTAGTATTCATTGGTGTTTCTCTTTTGACTCTTGTATCCTTAAATATCATTATATTTTTATATCTATTCTTCTCTTGTCACATTTCGACGAAGCTCAAGGATCTTGGAACTTTGTTTAGTCCAAAGGAGAGTGAGAAATGGGACATCAGTCTTTCTTTTGTATTTGTATTGAGACACTCAGCCCTATGATGATTTTAAAAAGCATAACCAATAACAAAATAGACATTCTTCCACCCTTTCTTGGAACAAAAGTTCACTTCATACTCTATCGAATCCACTCATTTCCATTTCCACCTGTGCATATCGTTTCTTCTCAAATCAAATACATTTCAAAATTCATTTATATGCTTCTCTTGCATCACACCAATGTCTTGCATTCCTTTTTTCTCTCAATCCAGCTCACTCATTCAAATTTTTATATCTTGCATTTAATTTTAAGCATAAAACTCAAAAATGATAAATTCATACCATTTACATTCCATTCATTCTCACATCTAGTTTCACATATCCTTGCTTTCCATATCATATACTTTCCATAAGGCATTCATATACCTTACTTGCATCTCATCATTCTCTCAATTCCTTCTCTTTGTTGCACTTACATCGCTCATTCTTCTTTACCACCCTTACATATCTTTATCTATCTATAGCTCAAATATACCTTCATCCACCAGAACAAAATTCACACCATACCAATGGAAAAAATGAAGAAAATATCAAGGTTATGCAATTAAACATTGAGGGCTTTGAAAATAACTATCACAACATAGAGTTGTATTCGAGACTTCCTTTCAAAACGTTTTTTCTAAATCCTGTTTATTGCAGATAACTAAGAGCACATATCATAGTTTCTTGGAGGCTAAAATGTATAATCATATTTCATAAATATTTACATGTATCCATGCATTCAAATGCATCGTTGGATATCCTTAATACACTTAGTAAAAAAAAAATAATGTATTATTCTTTTGTTTCGATCATAAATGTTTTTTTTATATCTTTCAAATGCAAATTGTTTCTGACATTCTCTACCTTTGTGCACATAAGCATATATAGATTCTTATTTAATTACCAACTTACATGGACACATGTACACATCGATGGATGCATAAATGTTTGCCTTCATCCATACATTTATGCATTCCTTCGATATATGCATTGCTAATAAATAGTTAATTTTCCCTGTTTTCTTTCATTTAATACTGCAAATTGAAACTGAGTCTCATTGGTAAAATACAGTTGTATTCAAGAGTTCTTTTCAAACGTCTTTTCTAAATCTTGTTTCTTACAGATTCCTAAAAGCACAAATGACAATTCCCCGAAGGCTATAATGTATATTCAGATTTCACAAATATTTACATGTATCCATGCATCCAAATGCATTATTAGATATACTTTATACACTTGTTCCACAAACACTAATGTATTGCTGCTTCGTTTCAATCAGTAATGTTTTTTTAGTTCCTGTTTAAGATGCAAATTGTTTCTAACATTTCTAACTTTATGGACGCAGGCATATATAGATTCTTCTTAACATACCAAGTTACATGGACACATGTACACATCTGTGCATGCATATATGTTTACATGGATCCATATTTTAATGCTTTCCTTTCATATATGCATTCATACTAACTAGTTTATTTCTCTTGTTTTCTTTCATTTAATACTACAAATGCAACTTCAGTCTCATCATGCTCTCAGGCTTGCTCAGGTGCCAAGGATGCTTTTCACTCTTCTATGCATTGTGTGCACGTCGATACATGTATACATGCATCCATGTATACTTAAATGCTTCAAGCATTGTTACAAATGTTTCTCTCTCAATAATTTGGATGCAAAGTGCTACAAACATGTAAATTATTTTACTGTACCTACATTTTATCTTACCTAATAAGATTCTTTATATCTTTTCAAATTATTTTTTGTTTAAAATATATACACAAAAAAATATTCATTCGTATTACATTAACAACATTCAAATCTAATTTATAATAAAATAAATACCTTTGTACTGTTTCATCTAAGAATTTATCGTAATATTTATTCCACTTATTACATTTTAATAAGTTAAATTATTACATTTTATTTTATATATACACAAATTTAATCTTAGGTAGTAAGGTTCTTTATTATATCTTTGCAAATTACTTATTGTTTATTATATAAACACAAATTTTTATTCATATTACATAAACAAGATTAAAATCTTATTTATAATAAAATCAATAGCTTTCTAGTGATTCATCTAACAATTTATTATAATATAATTACATTGTTCTATACATGAAAATATGTTATCGTATTACATAGACAGGATTTAAATCTTATTTATAATAAAATCAATAGCTTTATATAATAGTAACCTTCATACTACATTAAAAAAAAGATTGATTAATCTTACAAAAGTTTATACTCAAATGAGCTACCCCTATCAATCTTCCACCTAACACTACTGTTTCTATTAGCACTTGCATATTGTGATATGATAAACTAAAATAACTCAGTTGTATTAATTAACATAGAATGTGTTTTACAACAGTACACTAAACATAATTTTATTTACAAATAGACATAGAAGGAAAAAAAGAGATATGGTAAACTTTGTTTCACCATGCATATAAATATGGGTCATGTAAAGAATGCATTTTTCTTTTTTGCCCGCACACATGTTTTTTGTAAATAGTTGCAAATGATATTTGATGCTTTAGAAATATCCCTACATCAAAACTTTGTTCCATTTAAAATGACTAATGAATTTTTTGATCAAAAGGTTTTAAAAAAAAAAAAATTTAAAAACATTGCACTGGTCATAAATAGTTTATTTCTCATGTTCTCTTTCATTTAATACTGTAAATGTGAGCTGAGTCTCCCCCTGTTTTACGACTTGTTCACATGCCGACTATGCATCTCACTCTTTTATGCATTATGTGCACGTGGATACATGTATGCATATATGTCTCAAGCATTATTACAAATGTTTCCAATTGTTTGCATTCAATAATTAATACAAATTAATAATGCATTCTTGCTTCCTAATTAAGATCATAAAGAATCTTCCTTCTCACAATTGTATACATACACACATAAAAAAACAAGTATTCATTGATATATCTATAAAAAAGTCCACGTATACATGGTACCCATAAATAAAATTTCCCATGCATCCATCCACACGTGTTACCTATTCACATGTCTCTATAGACCATGTTGCCCATGCACCCTAAAAATTCCATGCATTAGTGTGCTATTAAAAATTACTTCAAACTTTTCTAGCTATTTTTAATACATTTATATTCCTATCTGCTATCTAAATACTTTTTCTAACTCATAGCTACATGCCTTTTACCTCTCGGTAGGAACTCGACGCTTGCGTCACTTGTTTTATAATGAAAACAAATTAAAATAGATGAGGATATTTTTGTTTTTATATAGTTGATCACAATAATATGAGTTAGTATACAATTTGAGCTTTCACACTAGTCATTTTGTTCAAGTTTATGTGACTTTTTGGGATCTTTTATTAATTGAATAACTAGGGGTTAGTTTCCTAGAGGTGGGGGGAAATTTGTTAAAACTTGTCAATTGTCTCCTTCAATCTTCCCTTTCTAGTTGTATAGATCCTCTGATTAGTGACTCATTTTTCATCTTCTATAATTTCACTAAGGTGTTCATTCATGGTGTCTTTAGGGAGTGCAACCAACTCACATATTTTATTAAAAATAATAGAGTTTAAATTGACGGTATGCAAAATGGTTATTCAATGATTAATTTTCTCAAGAGGTGGTAACTATCTCCCTTCATGACAATGCACCCCACTCATGACAACATGACACTATTTTCCCATTCTTTGATGGCTCTATTCATCATGCTCTATTATGGTCTAAGGAAAGCATACTTCAAGAGATTTCCATTATCTCCTAATACTTATGGGGTTTCTTACCATCTCCACCATATACTTTAGAGATCTTATAATTCTAATAGGGAACAAATCACAAAGAAAGTTAAGATTGTTCAACATCTAATCATGGGAGGGGACCACAATATGATGGAGATTTTTATCATGCGATATTGTCAAAAATAATTGTAGGATCTACAAAATACTATGGAGGGGGATGTCACATTTTTTGTCCCACCTTATAAGTGGAATTTGCAACCAATTGGAACTCAAGAATGGTCAATCTCTATGATGTGTATTTAAATCTTTCTAAAGAGCTCATTGCCAAGGTCGCTAACCTATCAACCAAGGGGTATTATATGGCTTTTATTTCTAGTTTGCTTGAGATTGTCACATATTGTAGTTATGCTTACACTATGTTGTTTGACACCTACCTTCTATGATTTTTTTGTTAACTTGATTGTAAAAGGGTTGGGATCCTTTCAAAAAATTCCTCTTTACCTTTTATCAAAAAGATATTTTATAATGAGAGTTATTTTTTTGGATTTAATTGTGTGGGTTAATTTGCATTAATGTTTCAGATCACACTCCATGATCCATGATCAGGATGAAAAAGAGAGTTGGAGACAAATGAAATTGCAAACCAAGACTAGATAATAAGAGTTGGGGGAAGTTGATTAGGTTGCATGAGGTTCAAAAAAGAATTAAACATGAGGAAATTTTTTATGATAAGAATTAATTCTTATTTTCCTTTTTTGAATCTCGTGCAACCTAATCAACTTCTCCCATCTCTTATTATTTGAGTTGGGGGAAGTTGATTAGTTTGCACGAGGTTCAAAAAAGAATTAAACATGAGGAAACTTTTTAAGATAAGAATTAATTCTTATTTTTCTTTTTTGAAACTTGTGCAACCTAATCAATTTCCCCCATCTCTTATTATCTAGTCTTGGTCAGCAATCTCTCATTTGTCTCCTTTCACTCTTGTTTTCATCTTGATGATGGATCATGGAGTGTGATTAGAAACATTGATGCAAATAAACCCACATAGTTAAATCCAGAAAATAGCTCTCATCAATATGGACTATGAAAATCTATTTTTTATAATACTTTATAATGTTGACATCTTGATGTATTTATATTTAAAAAGTAAATCTACAATTATATAATTATTGAATTTAATATATATTTTTATAAGCTTGTGTGTGCACATATAGATTATAAAAATTCTATGTAAGTTAAATAAGAGTATAAATCAACATAAATATTTGATTACATTAGAGATAAATTTTAACAATTATTTTATTTATATTATATTTATAATAAATATTATATGCTTATATATTAATTTTTAATAATTTCATTTTAAAATTTTGATGCTTTTATTTTTCAAAATAAAAAAATCTTATTATATTTAATATTAAATCTAATATATATTCTAACCTTACAATATATATACAATATAGATTTATCTAATATAAAATCTATATATGTTAAACAAAATGGCTATATAATATATATATAAATCTTTATTTATATTATATTTAATATAAATCTTTAATTTAGCATATCATGATTGTTATGTATTATAGATTTATATTATATCTTTAATTTATTAAGTAAAGATATTTAATTTAGAATATAGATTAACTTGAATCTTTATGAGTGTAAATCTAGTTTATGTGTTTTAATTTATTGTTTTAGTTTTTTTAAAATATGTGTTAGTTATGTTTTGGTTTTTATGTGTAATGTGTTGCTATTATTATATAAGTTCATTGAACATTAATTTATAAGTATAGTTAAGTGCAAGATAATGGTGGACCAAAAAGTGGTCATGTCATTTTTTTGACCCCATAGAAGATATAATGTGAGCATATTAAATAACATACTCACATTATGATCAACATAAAAAAATACAAGAGATCAAGCTTATTTGAACTCGGTCTCTCACCTACAAAACAAGATATTGCAACCTTGAAAGAGAAAGCTCATATTTTGAAGTCACTCAATCTTCATTGGATCACCACCAAAATATCACCACATCCTTGAAGTGGAGGAGATAAGTTTTGTTAGTTTTTAATTGTCAAAATTCAAGTAATTAGTAAAATAGAAATGATTTTTAGTCAACTTTTTTTTTTTTTAATTTCAAGAATTGAAAATCCCCCACCAATTAATGAAATCCTTCATTCACCAATTCATGAAATCCTTCATTCACTAATTCATGAATACTATGGTGAATAAAACCAAAATAAACCCCTTCACCAATACCTCAATGTCCTCTTGAGATAAAGAAAACATACTAGAAAAAATAAAAGAGAAAATAGAAAAATAATTGGAACAATAATTGAGAAGTTAAGAGATCTGAGTGGAAATACCCCTCATCACTCTACCCTTACCACTTCATTGGAATCTATCATCTCTCACATATATTTTATAAGTGGAAAAGTAATACTTGTTCAAACAAGAGGGAAGGAGGAAGAAATTTTTATGCTGAAAAATTATCCTATCAACAAATAAAATAAAAAAAACCAAAAATGTGACTTGTGTGCCTTGTTCATTGATCCATGAACTAATGCACCCCTACACAACACTTATAGGAGGATCCCTATCCATTTGTGCCACCCCCAAGGGATCAAGAATAATTTTTGGGATATGTGGCAAATGGTTTTGACCATCCTGCATGCAACAACAATGATTTTTTGGAGTACACTTTTTGAGGAAAATTTAATGCAATTTTTTTCCTAAATGGGATACCTAACTACTTTGACATGTGGGACTTCTAGGGTAAAGGTGGGGCTCTACACATTATAGAGTGGAGGAACAACATGCACCAAACTAGGCATGTAGACCCCTTTCTAGATCAAACGTTGAGCTTGTCATGATCCCTTCCAATGTGAAGGAGAGTGTTGAGTTTGAGACCCTATTATCCATCAACTCACTCACTTAAACCCTTTTACAAAACACTAGGCATTTAAAATAGGGTGATGAGGATGAGTCTTCCAAGTCTTGACATTCACCTCACATATGTCAAAATTGCACATCTCTTTGTGAGTATAGTGGATCAAATGGCCTTCAAAGTTGAGATGTTAGATGATATATTTGGCATTGATAGACAACTATATTTGAACAAGGTCAAATTCAATTTACTATAATTTCATTTTCAAATGTAAGATTAACTAAATTACTAAAGTGATTGTAATAAAATTTTAGGGTTGTTACCATAGTTTTTTGTCCCTATACAAAAAATTGTTCACTTACTAAAATTTTGACTAAATCTGAAAGTTGTTAGTACTTTAGGTGGTTTTTATGTCTTTCAATCCTCACCTAGGTTGTCATAACCTCACTCCCATCCAACTTATTATAATTTTTCCTCTAAATTTAGTCTTTATTACATTCAAAGCATTTGTCAGCGTCCAAATATGGTGTCCTAACTTTTATAAGTTCCACCCAAGTTGAAAATAAGTCATTTCAACATTTTTTCATGGTTTAGAAACCTCTATCAGTCATTGACAAGGTTATCAAAACTTCCTTTCTTCTTGCTCGATGGTGACAAAGAATTTTTTTAAGAAGGGGGGGGAAAGAATAGACTAAGGATAAAGTATTTTGATATTTTATCAAGGTTATGAAACCTCCACCAATCACCGAAAAGGTTAGAAGAACATCTCTTTTTGTCAATAAAGTATTTTTTTAGCTGTTCTCATTCAAATATTTAAAAATAGTTGAAATGAAAGGATGATCATGTGAAAGACTACATGTGTCAACCCTAGCAAGGGAGAATTAACTACTTATCCACTCAAGCATTAATTGTGGATGGATTTAAAGTGATTTGAGCTATTGAAGGGAATGCATTTCAATTAGGATATTGGAAAAATTAGAATTTAGAGTTCGGAGTGAATTTGTACTACTGTCAATTCTTGGGGCTCATAAAATGTTTAATAGGTACCACTCTCTCTATTTGGTTGAATAGTAAGCTACTGATAATTTCATTCTAAGAAAAGAATTATATTACCATAATCTTCCTCTTGCTAATTGCACACCTACTCTGAGGTTTTTTCAGTCGCCATGAAATATAAATATCAGGGTTATGAGTATGTTTTTGGCTTAACCAACAAAATGCTAGAAATAGGAGATACTAAGCTAGGGCATGTAAGCTTAGATGAATTCTCTGAAAGAATTAGTAATACAAACCCTTCACCCATTACACATAAAGTAATTGAAAGTGGATTACTACAAGCATCAGTTTTTCTTGTTGCAATTCAATGTCTAGAGTTAGTTACAAAATGTATAAAAAATTATGACTCTGAAAAGCATGAAATCAACACCTATGACAATAAGCTGGTAGTAAAAATTCAAAGAGCCACTTTCACCTCTTGTTTAAAAATACCAAAAAGAGAGATATTCAGACTTTGATTTCACCTCCTCATAGATTGTGTTCTAAAAAAAGAAAGAACATTATCAAAACATTGTCACCAAGAATTGGCTTGCTGCATCAAGGAAGAGTAAATCCCAATTTCCCAGGGGTTTGCATAGGAATCATTTTTTTATGAAATTTCAGACATAATTTTACTCCTGCATAGGTTCAAGGGAAATAAGAGGGATCACCAGTTTGACGAGTGGATGTATTTCTTTGTCCAAATTATACTTGGAGGGAGGAATTTCTTAGATTGGGCTCAACTTATCAATGACCAAATGCATCACATGTTCACTCATTTTGCACTTAATAGGTTTTTCTACATGTAATCTACCTTATCTATTCCATTTCCAATACTAGGCCTTGGCTAGGATTTAGACCAAGCCTAAATCCTTGAGATGAGGTTCCAATATTTGACTATCATGATAAATTTCAATTGGGTAAAATTTACCATCATCACATGAGAATCATTGATACTTTTACCATGAGGGTGACATAGGAAATATAAGGGAGAATTGATTTAAGGCTCAATCTTGAAGCCATGCAATTGGTTGATACTTACAGGACCCACTTTATAAAGTTTCAAAGGTTTTCATATATTAGAATTGGTGGTTTCAATGGTCCTCCATTAAAGCTCCTTAGGTATGCAAAGGATAAATTTGTGTTGATAGAATTTTGCAAACAACTAGCCAATGTAAATAAAATATTTCAGGAAAGGAAGAAGATAGGTGTATAGTTTTCCATCAGATTTGGCTATTTCTCATGTAATTCTATGTAAAATGCCTTCAACATTGAAAGGGGCCTGGTCAAGTATACTCTGTAATTCTATGATTACAGTTTTCCTTTTGACAGTAAGAATTATGTGAAGAAAAATTTACAACTGGGCCTAGGTTTTTATCATATCCTCAATTTAGAGGATTATTGAGTTGATTGTGCTGATGAACATGAGGTGAGGAGAAGAAGCTAGATGAGGTATTCTATGAGAAAAATAAGGATATTCAACCCAAATTGGGATATCCAAGGTATTGAAGATGATGAATTAGACTTGGTTGACCTTATTTTTACTAAACATGTCTCTACTCTACCCATTGTTACTATGGATTAGAGTACATTAAAGAAGTTGAAACTATTGAAGAAAGGATTGTATTTATTTTGAAAAGAACAGAGGAGTGGGTTGCTAAGAAAAGGATAGAGAACCAACGCCCTCACACTAGGCCACAAGGCACTCAACCTCAAGGAGAAAGTAGGTAGCCTCCTATGGCCTCAAGGACATCATCTTAAAATTCACATCAAGAACCATTAGGAAGCCAAGGTGGTGGAGATGATGAGCCTCCTAAAATAAATTTGCTACAAAAGACATGTGGTGAAGATACCCTTGACCTACCTAAAGTAAATAAGGACAAAGACACAACTGAAGGAGAGGAGGAAATAGTTAATTATGTCTCTACTTCTTCATCTCATTTTTGTAAGGAAAGCAGAGGTGCGGAAACAATTTTCCTAACATCAAAACCATAGGGGAGTAAGCAGACAGTACTTTTAATTTTCTAACTACAGTCCAATTAGGACACACATGAAAGATATACAGAAATAGAGCAAATACTCAAAGACAAATCAAACAACCGATTTTACTTGGGAAACCCTTTCGAAAAAAAACCCACCACACCAAGTTGAATCTCTTTGTATTACAGTAATCAATAATTACATACAATCAGGAAATTCAACTCTCTGTTGTTTCACAGTAGCTACAACATTCACTATTCAAAACTCTAATAAGAAAAACTCTCATACAATTCGATAAACTCATCTCTCTGTTCATAACATAATCGATCTGCTTTAAACAATCTCATTCTGATTTTCCAACTATGCATTCTTATCTGCCATTGCCAACCAAAGACAATTTCCATTCGAGCCTTGATTTTTTTCCCTGCATGCTGATTTTCCAACATTTCAACTGATGCATAAAATCAACCGTCATCTTGCTTTAAAACTGCTTCCTGTGATTGGCCCACGATACTCCACATAGGACAATCAGACTAGTCAAGAGCATTCAACTTTGTTGGCATATCTGTGAGACACTCACAGTGTCTCCCCGATGCCACAAAGTTTCTCTATTGGCATCGCTACAGCTTCCACAAGTCGACAAGATGTTAGATAGACTATAACAGGTTATATCGAAACCAACGATGACCAAAAAGATTCTATTGGCAAGGATTTCCCTTATCGGCGAGACACTTAGTGAATTCACAAGTCTCAGCAAGAAAACAGTCTATCGACAAGACACTCTATCTCTGCCAAGACCTCCTATCGAGTTCCTTGGGCTACACCAAAACCTTTGACGAGTTGGCAAGACTTATCATCTTCGCCAAGAATTCATACCGAAGCCCTCAGTCGCACTGACGACTACCATTCGACAAGACCTATACCGAAAGCATCTCATCATCGGCAAGACATACTGATGTTGCCAAGACATTCTGCCGACAATCTTATGTTACCCCGAAGCCTTTCTCCTATTGGCCAGATTCCCACGGTTTTGGTGAGACATCATACCAAAACAAAAAACTTCCATCGAAGGTCATTCTATCGCCAAGACTTGGGTCTATTGCCATGACCTTTCATCAAGCTCCCAAAGATAACCCGAAGACTTCTGTCAGCATGACTTATCATCATCCCTAAGAGGTTACTCTGAGCACCCTAAGTCTTACCGAAGATACTATCAGCAAGACTCAAGTCTTTCGCCAAGACCTCTTAGCGAAGACTTATGTCATAGTGAAGACCTTCGAGAAACCTCCTGTCAGCGAGACATTCTGGTTTTGTTGAGACATCTCCCTGCAACCCGAGAGTTACACCGATGAGATCAACTGTCACCCAGAGTTCTTCCGATCGCCAAAAGGTCATGCCGAACTCAGAGAGTTACAGTGATAGACTTCATTCGGCAAGACATCAACTCTATCACAGCAATAGGATCATTTCAAGAGCTTTAGAATTATTAGTCGCCCAGACATGAACACTGTCACAGCGACTTTGCCCTTCAGGAGTTCCATGTCAGTAAGGATTGAGGCACATATTCCAAAAATTTTGGTACTTCTTCTTCCCCTTCTTCTCGCAGGTCCTCTCCTACTAAGGAGGTGCATGAGATTCCAAAAATTGGTCCTACTCCACCTTCTTCCCCAGAACATGGGTGTTCCACTACTCCTCCTTTGAGAAGGACTTTATTTAGTTCCTCCAATTCCCAGTCAGTTGCTGCCCCTTCCACTTCATCTTGGTTAGAACATACATTGTCAAGGAAAAGAAAGTTAGTCTAGATTAATCTTCCTAAGAATGATCTGGTGAGCCAACTAATTTAGAGGACTCCCAAGCCTAAGAAGTTGAAGACTACATCTAGGTTATTAGAGGATGATAACACATGGAATATTTATGTGGAAGTTTCTCACCCATCTATGCAAAAATAAGTAAATTAGGCAAGTTCTAGTGACTTTAGTGTCACTAGAGTAAACTTGGGACCATCCACAAGGGATAGAGAGGTGCAAAATTTCTAGATAACAATAGCTAGGTTGGTTGAGTGAACTGCTACATATAAGTGAAGAAAAGATGAATTGAAAAGACAGGTTAAAGTCTTGACTGAATACCTAAAATCAATCTTTGATATTTCCCCCCAACCTATTACTCAAGCTGAAGGTGCCTTTGATCCAACATTATTAATCAAGAAGGAGGTGGTGAGTAAGATACAAATCTATAAGATATGTTGAAAACCTATAGGTGAGCGGGCAAAGATGTGATGGATAGAGGAAATTGATTTATCTCAAAAGTTAAAATACTAAAAGGATGCACATATTTTGAAGATAGAGGTAGAAAAAGTCATTGCCTCAACTAGAAATGAAGAAATGGCATGGATCAATGCCTTAAGTGAGTTTAATAGAATGTTAAATGTGGGACCTACGAAACTAGCCAGTGAACAAATCATTCCAAAAATTGTTGATAGTTGTTGTGTGGTTTGGAAGAAGAGAGTCAAGTGAAAGTTGCAGGTGGTCAAACAAAATTTACATGAGTTTAACAAAGTGTTGACAAATTGCAATAAAATCAAAGAAGAAATTCGTAAGAACATTTCTAAGCTTGGTCTACAATTCATGGTAGAAGAAGGCAGTAGTAATGAAGACGCTATAGTTTTGAAGGAAAACTTCAAAAAGATGATCGATAATATCATTAACACTAAGCCTTTTAATGCCGAAAGCCTAAGAAGATTTAGTGGGATCGATGCGGTCTTGTTTCAAAAAACCAAACTTGTAAACTCGTACAAAAGGAGGCTCAAAGCAGGACGTGATGACAAGGTAGTTTGGAAATTTTGAGTAGGTAATGTAACCATTCCTCAACACAAGGATATGCCAATTTTCATAAAGGCTTTCCAAGATTTCCAAAAAATAATTGCCACATCAACAAGCCAGGAAATTGAAGAACCTATAATAAGTGCCACCATTGTGACTTTTCAATTGCTTTCCCTATTTTGTGGTTATTTGATGAGACTTTTATTTATTTTTAGGTAGTTATATTTTAAAAGAAGAGGTTACTCATCCACTTATATATATTTGTAATTTAAAACAAGAAGCTCTCTCTTAGCTTTTAGAAACTTAATACCTTTTCAATTTCAATAAATTAGACTACTTTGAAACCTCTATTTGTTTGTGTATGTATGGTTTTATAGAGATAGTTTAAGTTGTTATTTTGTAGTTATATTATTCCTATGAGAATGTGTGGTTGTTTTATCTCTATAATTGCTTTCTTTTCTCATGTTATATTAGATTGAAATCTACTTATCTACATGTTACATGGTACATGCTAGTCTTTGTGCTAGTTTTTGTAATATATTATTTTTCATTGCATGGTATCGAAAAGTTTTTTGAAATTGGGTTTATCTGCCAAGTTACTACTTTTGGATTAAGAGCTTACGTATGATTTAATTTTAAGTTTTCTTGATATTTCATTAAAGATCATACGAGGGAGTTGTACCTCTAAATATTTAGAGAGTGATTTTTTCCCATAAGGAATAATTATCTAGAGCTATTGGATACATTGCACCTTTTTGGGCAAAGAGTTGGGATTATAGTAATAAAACCTCAAGGTGCCAATCTATTAGCCAATAGATTTTTGGTAACTCTACTGGGGACCTGAATAGAAGCTAATCTTGAGTTTCCTTATCCAAGTTTCATCGAATGGTACATAATTCATCTTGGATTCTCGAATATTTACTAGAGGGAGTAAAAATAAAGGTATTATTGATCATGTCTTTGAATCTTTACAAAAGGATAACTTTCCTTATCTTACTCTTCCTAAAAGAAAGGTTAAAGCCAAGAGTACACCCCCTTCACCAACTACACCACCCCCATATTTTCCACCTGTCAAGAACTAATATTACATGAGACCATTATTCCTTTGGTTTTCAATTTTCCTCATGGTCCATCAACCACCAATCCCATGGAGAGCGATTGTTGGCCCCTTGTCTCTAGGCACCAATTTGAATAATTTACCTAAGGGTTCTCATAAAATTTTTCCCAAGTTCAAAGGTTATGGAAAAGTCTCTCCAAAAGAACACATAAATACCCTTTTTTCTACTTGTGTTGTGCTTGGTTTGAAACACGAGGACGTGGTAGTTAGATTGTTTGTGGAGTCTCTTGTGGATGCTACTGAAAAATGGTTTTACAATTTACCAACTGCTTCTATTAAAAATTTGGATACTATGAAAGAAGGTTTGAAAATAGGTTTAAAAGTGCAAATGATGATCTCACTCTAATAGCACAGTTAACCCAACTAAAGAAAGAGACAAATATACCTTTGAGGGAATTCAGGGCTAAGTTTAATAGGTTGGAAAATAGAATTGATGTTGCTAAAAGACCCTTAAAGGAGATGCAAAAGTGTTTACAACTTTATTAATGTGCAACATCCAAATATTAGCATCCTCTTGAAGAATTTACGGGAAACCAACTTAGAAGTTGCACAAACATTATTCATCGAATTAGAAGATGAATTTATTATAATGGGAAAATAGAAGAGAGAAATGCATTCGAACAAATCATAGGCCTCTACCTCCTCAGACCCCATGATTCAAAGATTGGCCAATGATATAATTGCTTTGAAGAGACAAATGGTGAAGAGTTCTCAAACTTACCAAGAAATAACAAGAAAGCTTAGTTTTCAACCTGGTAACAAAACTCTTCCACTCCCCCTACTCAACAAAGATTAGCAATAGAAACACCTCCTAGAGGAAATAAGAAGAATATGTGTTTCTTCCTTCTTACTTAAGAACATGATGGGTCAAAATGTCCCAAAATGAATAGATTTATGTAGATGACCACTATGAAGGAGATTATCGAAGAAGTTACTGAGGAAGATGATCCCTCTAATTAGTGTGATGACTTTGCAATTAGATATCTTGAATTCAAACTTGAACATGATAGAGGAGGAGATGTATGCATCACTCTAGATGATCCTACATGTTCTACTATGACTCAAAGTTAGAAAAAAACCCATTTGAAAGGTACTCAAAGTTATCCTAAAATCTTGCTTGGTAAAGCTAATGCAAATTCTAAAAATGAAAATAAATCCTCGACACATAAGAGACTAATAAAAGATTCTCCCAAGCCCACAAATCCTTTGTCTATAGAGAAGCCTATAGGGTCATTGGATATAATTGATTTTTCTAAGAATTTGAAGGTGCAAATTTCATAGGCAGAATACTCAAGAATGAATCCTAAGGAATTGGAAAGATTAGTCAAATATGTAAATTTTGGAGATTCTGAATCTCATGCCTCTTTAGATAGACAAATGGTTAATGTTGAAGACCCATCATATAGTTTAGCCTCAAGTAGTAATATTCTCACATCAAGGCCAATGGAAGAAAAACCTAACCCATTCTATGTTTCCTTGTTCATTATTGGGTTTAGATTGAGTAATTGTATTATAGATTCGAGCACCTCAATTAACGTTATGCTAGCATAGATTGCTCGAGCTTTAGGACTAAATTTGACAAAGAATTTTAGAAAATGTTATTCCATGGAATCTAAATAGGTCCCTTTAGTTGGGAAGATCAAAGATTCTCAAGTTGCACTTATAGCTCACCCTAATAAAAGGCTCAAACTCATAATTTCGGTAGTGGATATCCTTGCTAGTTATGGTATGCTTCTAAGAAGAATTTCTTGCAAATATTTGGGAGGTGAGATTCAACTAGATTGGTCTTATGCTACTATTTATATAGGAAATGGAAAGATATGCCTAGACACTGAACCTAAGGCCAATATTTCAGTTCTAAAGTTAGAATATCCTAGATCATAAATTCTCTATGAGGAATTTGAATTTGGGAATTATATGCTCTTTTTTATCATGATGAAAACATCAAAGTTATTGGTTTAGATATATCTACTAAATTATGGACAATGGAGTTTGATGGAAGTTGTTCCAACTCTAGGTTAGGAGTAGGTGTGATTTTGATTGCTCCTACAAGTGAAGTGTTTCCTTTTTCCTACAAGTTGGAGTTTACAAATACTAATAATACTACAGAGTATGAAACCCTATTACTAGGGTTGTCTAAAGCAAGGGACAAAGAAATTAAAATGCTCAAAGTCTTGGGAGACATCTAATTGATAGTCAAATAGGTACGCAATATTTTCATTGTAAAGAATGAAACACTGAAACACTATCAAAATAATGTGTGGGATTCCATTGAACATTTTGATGCTTTCTCTATAGAAGCCATACCCAGGGAGTTAAATTCTAGAGCTAATTCTCTAGCAGTATCTACTTCCTTATTGCTTCCCCATCTTGATTTCCAAAAAGAGTCTTATAGGATTAAGATGATTTATAGACCCATTTTCCCAGAATAATGTCAACTATTGGTAGGCATTTGAAAATAACAAGCAGATTCAGGCCTTTTTAGAAAATGCTAAATTTTTTTCCATTTTTTTTGAGGGTAGCACTAATGATTACAAGGAATTTTGTTTGGATGATCCATAAGACTTGTAGGATGGAATTGTTCAACTAAAGGGTAATAAGATTCCTAATGGTTTGTTATCTTTAGAAGATTTTTTTGATTGACATGACCAGGTGATAAAGAAGAAAATGATATAATCCATGAGCAATGTAGGGGAATATGAGGCTATGAATATTGGAGATGTTGAGTCTCCAAATTTAGTATAAATAGGGCAATATTGTACTCTTGAAGAAAAGAAAAGGTTGGTGGCATTGCTAATTGAGTATAAATAAGTCTTCCCTTGGTGTTATGATGATTTAAAATCTTTATGGGTGGGAGATTCCAACATCACATACCATTGAAAGGAGGAATACTTACTTTCAAACAAAAACAAAGAAATTACAACCCCAAGGTTATTGATGATATCTTCAGGGAAATTGATAATATGTTAAAAGCTAGGATCATATACCCAATCCATCATTCAACTTGGGTGGCCAACATTGTCCCTATTTGAAATAAAATTGGGGAAATAAGGATTTTTGTGGACTTTAGGAATCTCAATCATGCATCCTTAAAAGATAATTATTCACTCCCAATAAATGGATTATATTCTCCAAATAGTGATTGGGTTAGAAATGGTGTCCATTCTTGATGAATTTTTAGGATATAATCAAATTAGTGTTGCAAGGAAGATCAACATAAAGTAACATTCACTACATTGTGGGGAACTTTCACCTACAACCAAATGTTGTTTGGACTCATTAATGTTAGAGCCACCTTATAGAGAGCTATGGATATGTCATTTGGTGATCTCCAGAACAAAATTATTTTTGTCTATCTAGATGACTTGATGGTATTCTCTAAAGGGAAGATCATTTGAAAGATTTAGAGAGAATCCTTCAAAGGTGCAAAGAACATGACATCTTGAATCCTAAGAAGTCAATATTTGGAGTCACTAAAGGTAAGTTATTGGGGCATATAGTATCAAAGGAGAGAATTAGAATAGATCCAAAAAGAGTTAAATGTATTTTGTAGTTGAGCTTACCTTCCATTAAGACAGAAGTTAAATCCTTCTTTGGACAAGTCAATTTTCTAAGAAAGTTCATGTTTGACTTCTCTAAAATTACCAAGCACATAGTGGACACGATGAAAGAAAATAAAAGTTTTAAATGGAATGAAGCTGGAAAAAAAGCTTTCAAAGAAATTAAGGAAGAAATCACTCATGCTCTAGTGATAGTTCATCTAAATTTTAGGAAAGACTTCATTATTTATTTTTATATTTCTAAACATACAATGTCTGACATCTTACTGCAAGTTGAAGACTAGAGAATTCAAGCACCAATATATTTTATGAGTGTAACTTTAAAGAAACATGAGTTTAAATAATATAATATCAAGAAAAATGCATTTTTTATAGTTAAATCAATCAAACAATTTTGTTTCTATTTATTGTAGGGTAAGTGCACAAAGTTGAGTCCCCGAAACGTGGAAGTTTTTTCCTTAACCAAAAAATTGAAATCAGCATTGAGGAAACATGATCCTAATTTTAATAAACGGGATCTCGATTTTAAAAAATTGGGATCCCGTTATGGTTCGGGATCCTGAGCCTGAGACGAAACGGGATCCCGCTTTTTAAAAATATGGATCCCATTTCCCATCGGATTCTGAACCGATGGAAAAGGTACGAGATCCCGATTCTCATGAAACGGGATCCCGATTACTAAAAAATGGGATCCCAATTTCTATAAATCGGGATCCCGTTTTGTAGAAATCGGGATCCCGTTTTGTAGAAATCGGGATCCCGTTTTGTAGAAATCGGGATCCCGTTTTGTAGAAATCGGGATCCCATTTTGTATTGCTATTTATTTTAAGAAAAAAAGATTTCACTGCACAGCGGACGGGACCCCGAGTATTGGCGATAGCGACCCTCACAGTCAACTATAGGCACCCCCCTACATGCCATTTTTTTGCATTTTTTAATTTTGAATTGAAATTTTGAAGAAAATAAGTGAATTTAGCATGTTTTTTTTTAATTTATTTCACGTTTTAAGTATTTCTTTAAACTGTTATAGTAGAAATGAATAATTGTAAAAATAGATGAAAAAATGCAATGAAACTTGAAGGTTTTTTAATAAAAAAGAAAAAATGAACCTTGAATTGTGTTTTAGAAACAAAATTTAACTTTTGAAACCTAAATTGTTCGATTAAACCCCAAAAAAATGAATTTGAAAACCCTAATTGAAACAAAACAAAAAAAATTGCATTTCAAAACTCTAGAAATCGAAATGAAATAAAAACATTGCATTTACAAATCCAAATCAAGCTTTTTGAAACCCTGAATTCAAATCAAACGAAAAAAATTGAATTTGAAAACCCTAGTTTGAATTGAAACAAAAAAATTGCATTAAAAACCCTAATTGTTTAAAATTGAAACCCTAAATTGAATTGGAACAAAGAAATTGTTAAAACCCTAAATTGGAATCGAACAAATCATTTTGATTTTGAAAACTAGGTAATTTCAAGCTCAAAAAAATTCATTTGCATTGCTTAAATGTTTTAAATTTTATTTTCTTTGTATTGAAAAAAATGATATATATTAAACTTTAGTTTCAATGTTAAATTATAATTAGATTAGAAATCAATATGTTAAAGAATAGTAAAAATTCATAAAGTTTCTCTTGATGTTTTTTTGCAAATTTAGTTAGCAAATTCGTAAATCTAAGCGCATACAATTGATTCCAATTAACACTAACTTGCAAGTCTAAATTATGCCAAGGGCCACCCAAACTTCACCCTAAGTTTGCTAAACCCTAGATCCTAAACTGTAAAATCTAAACCCTCAACACTAAAGCATTTGAAATTTATGAACCCTAGACCCTAATCTTTCATTGGACATACCTAAAATTATGTAGGTTCAATGTCAAGAATGGGTCTATTTGGTAGATTTATGAAAACTATTTTGAATATCTAGAATTCCATAAAAGTATAATTATAACAATTCCAATTGGAAACACTTAGGTACATATATATCATATGAAATTTAAATCTAGGAAGGTGTCTATTATACAGGAGAGTTGATAATACATGGAAAGAGGTTTGTATGGGAATATATGTATTAAGAAAAACATACCATGACCTCTATAAGTTTTTAAGATGTGATCCTAGATAATGAAATCACCCATCCTCAATCATAATGGATTCTTTAGCAATTAAGAGAGATTCAATAACCATAAAATTACCTATATTTTTGATACTATATAGATTTATATATCGAAGGATAGAAATGCATGAATAAGGAGATTAGGGGTGAGACCATTTAACACCTACAAGGTACACCTATTACATGGGGAAAGGGAGGAGGTACACATGGTATTAGTTTGGAGGAACTACATGCTATTATTACAATTTAGAGATAGGAGGATGATTCATATAAAAGAAATATAATTACATATTTATATTATTTGTATATTATATTTAATATAATATATTAAATAATATAAATATTTAATATTATAAAATATAATATAAGATTACAATTAAGGATAGGTAATGTTACAATTTACTTGGGGTTTTAATGAGGATTAGGCTTAAGATTCAATTAGGTTTGTAGTAAATAGTTAGTTTACAATTAGGAATATATAATAAATATTAATATAATTATAATACAAATATAAATTAATTTAAATATAATATAATATAGGAATACATTTAAGATTAGGTAAAGGTTATAATTTAATTAAGTTTCAATTAGGTTTGCAATTCAATTAGGATATGGTTAGGGGTGTGGATCATTTAGCATTCTATTATTGTTAGAGTATGGGTTACATTTAAGATTATTGTTGTTTTTTTGATATGTATAGAATGATTCATTTTTAACATGATATTTTTTTTTATTAGATGGGTAAACACTTTTGACCCAGAGCTAGATGGAACCAATGAGGCTATAGTATGACTAAATTTGGACCTCACTAGACATCTAGATCCCCTTAAGCCATCCTATCACCTTAAATCATAAATCAATTTCTTAAGGGGTCCCAATATGACCAATTTCTTAAAGGGGATCAAAGAAGTTCTTAAAATTTGGGGTAGAAGTTGCCCAAGGCAATAGAACAACAATAATAAGATCATGCAAGATTATAATATGAATGAGATTTCATGATCTAGGTTGGTCGATTGAAACAAGAGTAGATCTCAATTAGCTATTCCACAAGAAAATGTTCTTTCACTAACTTGCAAGTTCATTACATATTCCATGGGGTACCCAAAACTTTACCCTGTAAGTTTTGTAAACCCCAAACCTTGAACTCTTAAAAGTCTAAACCCTAAACACTAAACTATTCATTTGTCCTTGAAGGCTCTTAATGAAATTTGCTGTATTTGGGAAACTTCACCAACAATTTTTCACTTGAGCCAAGGCTATTTTCTCCTAGGACTTTCACTAGACGTGAATCCCTTAAGCCATCCCGTCACCCCTAAATCATAATCTGATTTTATTATGGGATCAAAGAAGTTCTTAAAATTTGGTGATCAAAGTTGCCATCATGATCTAGGTTGGTTAGTTGAAACAAGAGTAGATCTCAATCAACTAGTCCACAAGAAAATGTTCTTCACTAACTTGCAAGTTCATTAAATATTCCAAATTCTAAACCCTAAACCCTAAACACTAAACCATTCATTTTGTCCCTAGGATCATAAAGTGAAATTTGGTTGTCTTAGGAGAATCCACCAAATTTCATTCCCTTATGCCATGTAATTTTGTCCTAGGATCTTACTACATATATCCCCTTAAGTTATCCTATTAACCTAAACCCTAAACTCTAAAGTCTAAACCCTAAACCCTAAAGCCATCATTTTTTCTTAGGCTCTTAATGAAATTTGGTTGCCTTAGGTAACTCCACCAAATTTCATTGCCTTATGCCATGTAATTTTTTCCTAGGATCTTACTACATATATCCCCTTAAGTTATCCCATTACCCTAAACCCTAAACTCTAAAGTCTAAACTGTAAACCCTAAAGCCATCATTTTTTGTTAGGCTCTTAATGAAATTTGGTTGCCTTAGGCAACTCCACCAAATTTCATTCCCTTATGCCATGTAATTTTTTCCTAGGATCTTACTACATGTAGATCCCCTTAAGCTATCCAATTACCCTAAACCCTAAACTCTAAAGTCTAAACCCCAAACCCTAAAGCCATCATTTTTTCTTTAAAGGCTCTTAATGAAATTTGGTTGCCTTGGGAAACTTCACCAAATTTTATTCACTTGAGCCATGCCATTTTCTTGTAGGACATCACTAGACGTAAATCCCCTTAAGCCATCTTGTCACCCTAAATCGTAATTCAATTTTCTTAAGGGGTTCCAATATGACATTTCTTAAGGGGATCAAAGAAGTTCTTAAAATTTGGTGATCAAAGTTGCCCAAGGCCCAACCAAATTTAACAATAATAAGTTCATGCAAGATTATAATAGTAATAGTTAATTGTATTTTCATTCAAGTAATATGTGCCTTAGACATAAATGAGGCTTACATATTTTATCATTTGTATACAATTATTTAAGGCCATTTATATTGAATAGTTTAAAGGTATTTCCTAAACATGTATCTTTGGCATCTTGAAATTACAAATCTAATGCGTGTCTTCACCTGTTATCTTTAAAAGATCACACCAATCCATTCAATAATATTCTAATCCACCTCCACGCCCATCCATCTCCAACACCTTCACCTCCACCTCAGCCCCACTCCCACCCCTCAAACCCCACCTCCACCACCAAATCAATGAACATGCTCATTTGTAAGCACAAATCAATGCTTTTGCTATAACCATCCAAGATCAAATCAACATTATTCAAAATGAAGAATGTGTCGCACCTCCTGTGAGGATGTTCACATCTAGGATGCAAACCCTTGTTGATGTTGTCAAGGCTATGGATGGGATCATAGATGAGCACTCCATTGAATGGCTAGAGGAGAGGAGAACTCCTCGATTTTGAAAAGGAAAACACAAAGAAATGAAGATCTATGCAGTAGAGAGCCATAATAGTTTATAAATTAAAACAATGATCTTAAATAGTTATGAATTTATAAATTGGGTGAATGATGGATATTTTGTGTGATGAATTTATAAATTTGGTTCCAAATGGATATTTTTAGTAACATGAATTTATGATTTTGGTTCTAGATGGATATTTTTAGTAACATGGATTTATGAATTTGGTGGAATTTATGAACTTATAATGAATAGTATATAATAGTATATATTTTATGACTATCTACTAGATCATGATTTCTCCTACTGAAAAATTGTAATATATATGTTTGTGTGTGTGTTAGACATAAAATGAGATTTTGTGAATGTTTCAAGTTTATTGTTTAGTATGTATGTGCATGTATTTAAAATTTGCATATATAGTTCTTAAATTTTGAAATTTGTATGTATGTACATAGTTTAGTTTAATGATTTGTACACATGCAAATTATGCATCATATTTTTTATTTTAAATGTACATGTACATACATTTAATTTTTAATTTTGTATGGACATGCTCTTGAGTTGAAGAATCAATGTATATATATGTGCATTTCAATTAAATATATGATCTTAATACATATGTTGCTCATCCCATTTCAATTAAATATATGACATACGTATTACGGATCCATTTTGTATCATTTTAATGCGCACATTTATATCGCAGCATATCACGGATGATTTTAACATTGATGATATCCTCAATCCACCACCTCGCCCACGTACCCGTGATCCACCCCTCCACCTCCACCGCCTCCCCTCCACCTCCCTCCCTCCCTCCCTCCACTTCCACCCCACATGCCACATCCAGCGCACCTATCGTGATCCGGACGTGAGGTTTCGCTTTGAGCATGAATAAATGATCAAGTTGCATCCTTACAAAATAAAATCAATGCTATGCAGAGTCAAGCATTGATTCCTCCACATGTGAGACGTTTTGCATCTGCAATGCAAAACGTTGTTGATTCCATCAGGATGATCGATTCTAATCTTGATAGGCATCGACGAGACAGAGAACAAATGAGACAATTTTATTCTAATGGTCTCTCTTACAAAAAAATATTAGACCTTAAAATAATGAAAGCCCATCTAGCTCCCTACTTTCTTGACCCCGTTACTCGACAACCCATTCCACCCAACAAATCTAGAATATCCATGAGGTGGTGCATACATCCGCAAATGAGTGCACATTTTTGGGATTGATGGTATATGGTTTTTGATAGTCCTCCACATGTTAATTGGGAGTGCCCATTGTATTTTTTGAGATAACTGTATGTAGAGTTTGTTTTGGGGCAAAATCCCAATTATTTTGATTTTAGATCATTTCAGGGTGTTGGTGGCGGCATGCCACAATAGAGATTAGGGGCAAGGGTTGATCCCCGATGCCCTATGCATGTGCAACCCCTTGTTGTTGCTCCTGGTCCTCCCATTCCTGCACCTGTACATCATCAAGCTCTGGTCTCAACATTAGGTTCCCTTAGTACACTCGCAGGAGACCTTGATCAGCATGCTTCTACGATAGTGAGTGGGGAGCATAGAGATGATGATGATGATGGAGGAGTTTTTTATGGAGCTTGTCCAAGTACCACTCCAGGAGTTTCGAGGCCCGTCCCCCATATATGTACTAGTTGTCATCAAGTATTCTATGGACCTGATTAGGCCACACCTAGTTTAGGTGGACGGGGAGGTTCTAGTGGTTCATCTAGTCGCATTAGTTCATTTGTAGAGTTCCTTATAGCAGAACATCACCCTGAGGACACTACGGCATAGGTATAAATATGCATCTAGATGTACGTTCATTTTATAAGAATTTTTATGGTTGTATATATCAAAGAAAAGTTTGCAATACATTTTAACAATCAATTTGTTTGGTGTACAGATGACACTAACGATGCAAGGGAAATCATCTGTTCCATGAGTACATACATCGACACCAGTCATACTTGGCAACCCTTATGGGGTATTTTGATTTCAATTTTAAAAATTATATATGAAATCATAAATTATTTAACTTGAGTTTTAAATTTATAATTGAATCACATATATGTTTCAAATATTCATGTTGGTTTAGGTGAGTCAATTGGTATCCACGCCAATTCTCCCAAGGGATTGCCAAGCACCTCCACTATCGAAAGTGTCATAGATCGTAAGGCATATCATATATTGTAAATTTGTTTAAAGTTTACATTAGTATAGCTACAATTCTATGGGTTTTAAATTCACTAGATATATGAAATGCATGTATGCACACTTGTAAATATTATAAGCATTAAATGTCTATGTCCATGTATGTCTAGGGTTGATACCAACAATAAGCATCGGGCATTGGGCAAACATTTGATGTTGCGCTACTGTGAGGCCACTGATTTCTAGGGTTGTTTACAAACTTTCTACACAAATGTGCAAACTTGAATATATATGTATATATTAACCTAATTAAATTGTACACGCTTTAATTTTGATCTTGTAGGACTTTGTTAGTGCAACTTTCAGCCCTGACCCAGACATAGTTACACCACCAGGAGGACATGTAGAGCAGGTTCCAGATCAAATGGTAATTTAATTTTTTTATTATATTTAAAGTCAATTATTAATTTTAAATTGAATATATACACAATATGAGATTTTTACATATTCTTTTTCTTTTATAGCATGAGACACATCTTGTAGTTGAGCATGTACTGCATTGTGTTCGAGAAGAGCCTAGTGCACAACCCTCAAAATAATACGATAATTAAAATATGATAAATTTAAATTAAATTGAATTAAAAAATTAATTGTAGAGTTGTACATCTAATTTCGAATTTCTTTTCCTTGTTTATGTAGATTGATCAGAGAATTTAGAGGTTTCTTCAAGCTACACTGCAGCATCCGTGATGTAGATATGATGGTAATTTAATTTATGATGGATTATAAATTAAATTGTCATTAAATCATTTTATTGTCTTACATCTAATTTCATCTTTCTTGTGGTATAGAGTGTTTCTCAGTCATCCGCTACTACAGTCCCAAGCATGGTGTGAAGAGGTCTCTTGATTATAGAGACAAGCATAATGACCTAGAAAACATGCATTTTATGTGTTATATTTGTTTATTTCATGGACTATATTTCTTGTTTATCATGTATTCTATTGGACTTTATTTCATGTGCACTTAATATATATTAGTTTCATGCACTTAATATGTTACATAAATTATGGACTTTATTATTGTTTGAAATTTTAGTTTACACATGTACATTTATGCATTTTATGTTCATAGTCAAGACATTAATATAGGACATTAATGTGAAATTTAGTGATCTCATACATGGATTAATATAGGAAATTTTAATATTTACAATAATCAGTCAATAAATCATAATTTACAAACAAAAGCAATCTATTCATATACCAGAAATTTAGGGTCTAAACTTGAATTGCGTAAAAATATGGGTCAAGTGGACATGGATCTTATGCTTAAAATGTGTAGATGCACTTACAAAATCTACATAAGTTATTATTTTAATATTATTTGGAAATAATCATGTGAATGTAAAGTCTTTGGATTACTGCATATTTAGATTAATATCAAGTTGGTAATGAAAGTCTTTAAGATTCCAAATTTAACTATAAGAAAAATTGAGAACATTTCAAAAAGGAAAAAATAGTTATAAAATCAAAATAATCTTCAACTATAATAATGATTGCTCAAAATACACATGAATTAACACTGTACATGAATAGTAGAAATCTTCCAACATAAAAAATCTTCAATATTTTTTAAAAAATTAAGAACATTTCAAAAAGGAAAAATCACTAATATTCTATTTTATTCAAAATTAACATATATATGTAAATAAATATTAAAATTTTAAGGCTTTACTAAAGGTTTTATTGTACAAAAATATAGCAACTTAGGATTAAGGTTAGGGTTATAGGATAAAGCTTTGGGTAAAGGTTAGGATTAGGACACAATTAGAGTTAGGGTTAGGTTTTAATTAGGGTTAGATACAACAAGGCTTAGGGATAGGATTAATTTTAGGTCAGGGTAAGGGTTCAATAAGGGTTGGGTTCTAATAACGGTTAGGGCTAGGGTTCAATTAGTATTATAGTTAGAATCAGGGTTCAATTCTAACTCTAATTAAAATTCTAATCCTAACCATAACAATACCATAGAAGATTAGAGAATAAAAGCATTAATAAATACTATAAATAATAGTTCATCTAACACTAATTTATAAGTTATCAAAACAAATAATGACGTCTTAATGGGGTGTCTAAAGGGGTCATAATAGAACCTCTTAAGGGGATGTCTTAAGGGGTTATAATATGTCTTAAGGGGATGTCTAAAAGGGTCATAATAGAATGTGTTAATTAAGGGGATGTCTTAAGGGGTCTTAAGGGGATGTTTAAAGGGGTCATAATAGAACATGTTAATTAATGGGATGTCTAAAAGGGTCATAATAGAATGTCTTAAGGGGATGTCTTAAGGGGTTATAATATGCCTTAAGGGGATGTCTAAAGGGGTCATAATAGAACGTGTTAATTAAGGGGATGTCTTAAGGGGTCTGAAGGGGATGTCTAAAGGAGTCATAATAGAACATGTTAATTAAGGGGATGTCTAAAAGGGTCATAATAGAGCATCTTAAGGGGATGTATTAAGGGGTCATAATATGGCTAAATATATAGAATATTGATTTGATACATAGAAGTACGTAGAGTATGTTTAATTTTGTAAGTATGTATGTACATATATGTCATCTCAAAATGATGTTTACAAAATTTGGATATGCCATCTCAAGAACATCTCAAACTCATGGCTAGAATGTAATAGGTCTTCACACCACCTGATATCAAAAAGGTACAAGCAATATCAATGAAATCATCAAAACATACATATTTTAATTTATATAAAACTATCTATATGTACATAACTCAAGTACCTGCATTTAAAAGTATTCCACACATGTTTGTAGGTTTAATCCAGCATCCCTCCTTTTTGTTTCAAAGTATGAGATCAATGCAATGGGATGGCTTTAGGATACGTGTAAATGACAATAAATCAATTTTAACTATTAATGTCCATGCAATATCAATATGTAATCAAAACATGTATTTAAATATAATTTAACTAATAATACCTGTTTTACCCGGCATTCCATGTTGTCTAGGTTGAATTTGCATGGACTAGATCCTTTTGTGATTATGCCTTTAAGGATATATAAAAGAACACTTAAATCCTTCACTCCCTCAACCACAGCACACTTGACCAATGCTGAAACATATTTAAATGTATTTAAAAGGACAAAATAAAACTAAAACTATATTTACCTGTATTTACTTAATCCATTGTACCATCTGCATCCTCTCTTTTTTGCAATGCATCTATGATTGCCTCATGCTCTTCCATAGAAATTGACCATAGAAATTTTTTTGAAGGCCTTCCACGATACCGCTCTAGTTTTATATTTGTTGCCACCACCAGATGTGAATAATGCATAATCTTTTTATGTGTTTCATAGTCTTCGAATGCAAGTAGACCATTCTTTCTTCTCAAGTATTTTCATAGCCAAGTGCCAACAACCACCACTGATCCTATTGGAAAACATGTTCAAAATCCAATATCAAATAAATTCTCAAAATTTACTTAAGGGGATCAAAGACGTGTTCTAAAAAATTTCTTAAGGGGATCTAAAACTTGTTATCAAAATTTGCTTAAGGAGGTGTCTTAAGGGGATCACCATACCTGTTGGATAATGAAAGCCATCATCATCTTCTCGAGGTGTTAACAACTTATGTTTAGTTTTACCAATAATGAGCCAACCAATATCTCTATGTTTGCTCTTCATTCCTCAAAGTACTAACTCAGATACACATGTCCTGCCAACAAAATTCGATTTAATAACTTGTGCATATCCATATAACTAATTTAGTATTAAAAAATAACTTAATAAAGAAAAATAAAATGCAATAAATTAAATTAAAATTACCTTCTTGTACAAGGTCTAAAACACAATCATAATCTTTAGATGCAAACAATTGATCATTTTCTTCAATAGTTCTTTCATATTGATTATGTGCTTCTACAGGGTGTGAACGATCTTTGCTCCCATTGTTCAACCCATTATGTATTTTCACAAGCTTCCCAATCTCCTGAGATACAAAAATGGAAAAAACATGCAAGCTCCCTTGTCCAAATAGTCCATGTGCTTGCTGTCGCACTCCTAAATGAATGCCATTTAGTAGTTCCACTAATTGTCTCACAATCAACTCTAGATACAATATTCTCTTCTTCCACAAACCAAAAGAATCGATGAACTGTAGAGTAATCACTCAAACCAGGTGCAGATAATCTTCTATTACACCAATCCAAAATCTCAGGTGCATTTTTAAATTTTATTGAATCCTCAAATTTTAATTGTTCTCTAGCAAGAATTCTTTTGACACACGCACCAACTCCATCATGTTCTCCTTTACCATGCCTAGCTTCAAAAAAATTCCATATATGTTGGACATTAAGTTCCTTGTGAACCCTACTTAACCAATAGAACATTTTAGCATTTTTGAACTGCCCCGTACAATTATCTGACCATATGAGGTGTTCTTTCATATGGATTCCTCTTTCTCTTAAATTTCTATAAAATATACTAAAACAATATTGAACAAACTCTGATGAGTGTAACCGATTGTCACTCAAATAAAAATGATACTCCCCTCGAAACTTTTCTATCATCCTCAATGCTATCATCTGCATGTCTATAAACAATATGGACAAACATAGCATCTTGCTCTGAATTATAATATAGAGATTGAATTTCCTCTTATAGAGTGAGAGTATAATTCTTCGCAAAATCAACCACTGAAAGTATAGTACCAATTGGAAATGTGTTTCTACATGCGCGAAATTGGCCATCAAGCCATCGAGCATGTTCAAAGTGCATAACATATTTTGGTACAATTTTATTATTAAATTCACTCATAAATGCATGCACACTAACTTTTTCTGTATAACTAAATCACAACACTTTCCTATTTTTCCATCTTTTAAAGAATAGTGAACATTCCTAAATCTTTTGACGTCTACTAATTGTTGTCCAAAATCATGATCAACACTTTCATGCAAACAAATTCTTAAAAATGAAAGATTTCAGTAGTTAATGCATTGTCCATAAATACAAGAACTTAAATAAAATAATTTATCATTAGATTTTTCACAAAACAAACCTGAAATAAACTCTCTTATTGCTTCAGGTGGCATATCAATACCACAATCCTGTATAATCATCTTAGAATGCAAGGTACAACGTATATATCAAAAAACATCATAAAAATAATGAAATTGAACATGTATTTTACAACAAGATATTCGTTGCTTATTAATTTTTACATATCAGGGTTTACATTTTTCAAAAGACCTTTGACCTATTTTAATATTACTGGTAACACTGAATCGCTACAAAATTTTCTATAAAATTCAGTTTGTGTTGTATCTAATAGGTGTTTTGGGTGAGGATCGCGAACTTTGGACCCCACCTCTTTACTTTAAAACATCTCTAGCATTAGATGAAACCCTTAGTATTATCATGCCAATATTTTGATCAAAGATTTAATTTCAACATTCAATTTTATATCGAATTGGTAGTCATCCACCTAAACTCCAACATTGATTGATAGCATCATTTTCTATACTTTCTCTTCTTTTTTCCGCTCTTAGTAATGTTTTAGGATGCATTTTTAAAACTTCACTAATATTGCTTACCATTCTTTTATTCAAAGTTGTTTTATTAACTATAGTAGTAGTTATAGCTCTTCTTGTTATGTTTTTATCTTTAGATCGACTATTTTTCCCAATAGATTGAATGGAACTAGCAACAGTAGACATAAAATGTTTTAATGATTGATCTTTTCTTTTTGGTTTAACATAAAAGCCTAACCTTTTCATTACTTTCCTCATTTTTTGCATTCTCATCAATTGCATCATTAGTTGACATTGAAATGCAATTTTTTTACGATAAAAGAATTTGTTGTATATTCTATTCATATGTGTTCTTATTTGCCTTCGAGAAATTTGACCAGGAAGATTATCGAAAACACCACTTTCAATTTTTTAAAAAGTATTTTCATTAAATTCAACATCACATTCTAGATTTTCATCTTCATTTTCATCAACAAAATAGTTTTCATTTTCATTTTCATTTTCATCAACAAACGGTTTTCATTTTCATTTTCATCTTCATTTTCATTAACAAACGAGTCTCATTTTCATTTCATCAACAAACTTGTTTTCGCTTTCATTTTCATTTTCATCAAAAATACAATTTTTGTTTTCATTTTCAAGAAAATGATCATTTTGATTTTCATTTGCAGCAAAAGATTTTTCTTTTTTGTTTTCAACAAGTTCTATAAAAGTTTCATCTCTCTGAATATAGTCAATGTCAACATCATTATATCTAGCATCTTGTAAAACTTCTACATACAAATTTACCATTTCACTAACATGTGGATTTGAAGACGTACCTAGATTTGTTCATATTGAAACATTCTCCTTAACATTCAAAGAGGGATTTGAAGACATAGTAGGACTTGTTTGTATAATCATATTCTTCTCGAAATTAACTCGTAAATTAGCTTCATCTACAGCTATGGTATCTTCAATAGTTGTTGAATTGGTTGCTCCACCATCGTTCATTGATTTCATTCTCATTCTTCTTTCTCTTTGTCTTTGTCTCTCTTTTCCTCTATTTGCTTCAACTTCTTGAGGAGTCAATGTCTTTCTACTCTTATTACAAGTTTTATCTCCCATAATTATAAAATTCTCAAGCACAAATGAATGTTAATAGTGAAACACTTCAAAATATTTAATCCAAGTTGGAAGTTGAATACCTATTACGACAAAATTCTTCCTCTTGTGTTCCTCAAAACAAGTAGAAAACTACCACAATTCCACTTTAAAAATTGTTTTCTTCATGCTTCCTTTGAAAAATTCAATCCATATTGCAAATTGAAACCTTTTGTTCCTCCAAACAAGCACAAAAATAACACAATTTCACTTCAAAAATGGTGAAGATGATGCTCCCTTTGATAAAATCAACCAAAAATCAAATTCACCACCTGTAAATACAATAACTTATGAAAAATAATTCATTTTTAGTGCTCTTGGCCATACATATGAAGTTGCAAAGTTGCAGACTTTTGCACAGTGTTTTTAAATAAAATAAACGGGATCCCATTTATAAAACGGGATCCCGCTTATTATAAAACGGGATCCCGTTTATTAATAAGCGGGATCCCGCTCTACAATCAGGATCCTGTTCACCGACATTGAATGTCGGAGCCGTTGTAAAGGTAACGGGATCCCGTTCCATTTACAACGGTCGGAATACTGTCGGATGGGAACGAGATCCTGATTATAGTATGGGATCCCGTTTATTATTAAATAGGATCCCATTTTATAATCGGGATCTATTTTTTTAAATTTGAATTTTGTATTGCATCGTGGGCAGGTTTTTGCCAAGGTTTTTGGTTCGGGAAAAGCATTGGAAGTCCGAACCTAGGCCTTCAACCTGGTTTGACCTGCAAGTTGAAGGCCCTAACAATGTCAAAGAAAAATACCAACTTTGGACATATGGTTGACGACCTTTTTTGCAAAATTTTCTGACGAAATTAAAACCCATTTTAGATGAAACAATGCAGATTCTAAATATGTAATTTGTTTTGCAATTGAATTATTTTTCCTATTTTTCAATTAATTTCTAATAAAATTGGTCCATAAACTTCAAATACCAGAGTTTTTTACCATTTTAATAACTTTTGATCAACATAACATTTTGACAAATAGATTGCACGAGAGCAAACTTCAGACAATTCTTTTCAATTTGAAAAAAATAAATAAATTAGAAAATGATAAGTTTAGGTCATCTTATGCATGTCGTACATGACGATTTTTCAAAACGACAAATCTGCCTAATAAAAAATTAACAAAAAAAAAATATTCAATAAAAAATTACAAAAAAATATCAAGAGCAAGCTTCAATGAGTCATAAAAATTTTCCCAAAATGATTTAGAAAAATATGATAATTTAAGTCAAAATATGGATGTCATACACGTGCATGGTATGGTAAAAAAAAATGACTTTTAAACATTGGTTTTTAGAAATGCCTATTAAAACTCAATTTGTACAATCTGGGTATTGAAATAAATTACATATTTGGAAACTAGACTCCGAGCACTACATTTTATGATTAGTGACTTTTTTAAAGATTTCACCTCTAAGTGCTTCAAATTTTAAGGTCAAATGTGCCAAATACTGAAAATCAGGGAAAACACACCCACTTTTTGGCCAAAAAGTGGACTCAACTTCTTACACACACCCTTTACTCTCATTTGATTGTCTATGCATTAGATCCTACTATTAAAAGTGTAATTAATAGGATATTGGTTGCAATAGAAGAGGAGGATGCATAGCAAAGGTTTAGGAGTATGATATAGACATTAAGCCCACCAAACTGGTCAGAGGAAGGGAATTGTGTAAATTGATGGCTGAGAATCAATTCCAGGAAAAGGATGAAAATTTTCCCATGGTGTTATTTGTTAGCCTTTAGGATGAATGGTTTTTGAATGTTGCATATTACCTTACATATGGAGAATTCCCAAAGAATTTGTCCCCTAGGAAAAGAGGAATCTCAAGTTGAAAGAAAAGTTAGGGAGATACTTTGTACAAAAAAGGGTTGGATGGCACATTTCTGAAATGTGTTGATAAAATCAACATAAGAGATTACTGGAGACATTTCATAATGATCTTGCAAGGGACACTTCTCTTCTACTATGATTTCTTTCAAATTTTAAGGACTTGTTACTATTGGCTTGGGATGTTTAAAGATGCATATTATTGGGTGGAAAATTGTAAAAACTACAAATAATTCGCAGGAAGACCTCAGTTAGCAAAACTTCCATTAAGAATCATGGTGATCAAAGAGCCATTTCAGCAATGGGGGTTGGACTGTATAGAACCTATTAGTCTTCAATCTAGTGTAGGGCATACACACATTCTCACTACCACAAAATATTTCACCAAGTGTGTGGTGTGAGATGGGGTTCTTAATATCTAGCCTAGATTAGTGATAGCTAAACACCTCTAGAGTACAAAACCACATCAACAAGAGAATATAAACAATGAGAAATTGAAATGAAATCATGCGTAAATAAATACTCCCCATTGTAGTTTCTTCACTTCTCTTGTCTCTCCTTCTTTTGCCAATATTGCCCTCAAATTTGTTGTTGAAGTAGTGCAAGTACCTACAAATAGCAAGCAAGAAAGTTGGAGAAAATTAGTTGTTAAGTTGAAAGTGAGAGAGGAAGGTTGCTTTTATGGAGAACCATTAGAATGGACAGTCTAGATTAATCCTCTAGAAGGATTCCAGGATCAATGGTGGAGGATGCATGAGAGGGAGGTTACAAAATGGATGGCCAAGATTAAACTTCTAGAAAGATGCCAAGATCAATGGTCTAGAATTGATGCACCAAGAATATGCTATTCTTGGAGGAATCATGATAGATAGACATGCAAGCTATGACAGACATGTAGGCTATGACAGACATACAGGCTATGACATGAAATAATGACAGGGTATCTTTGACCAAAATAGAGGGATAAATAATTTATTTTAAATTATTTATTCGAAAATGGAGGAGAATAGAGAAAGGGGACAAGTGGCAAATAAATAATTTATTCGAGGAAATAAAAGATGGAGCATTTAATTAAATTTATTCAATTTAATTAAATGTGAGGATGAAAATTGGAGAGGGATTAAATAATTTCAACAATTATTTAATGATGGAAGAATAAAGGGTCAAATAATAATTATAATCTGACTATAGAAAAATAATTAAATAAATGACGATTTATTTAATTATAGAAGAAAAGGGGGTACATTAGTGACACAATTAAATTATTTAATCGATCAGAATAGAATAAAGATTAGAAAGTGAATTAATTAAATAATTAAAAATTATCTAATTATTAAAGGAATAAGAACATAATTGAATAATTAACATTATTCAATTATCGAATGATGTAGACCAAGAAAAATGATTCTTGCACGCTTTGGACATTTTTTAGTGTCTATATTTTTCCCCTCTTTGACATAATGCAATTTATTGTGTTGTGTCAAAAAAACTCATTCAAAAGATATTCCAGGATGCCCTAGTGACATCAGGGTACCTATATTCCCCCTCAAGCAGACATGTGGGTTTAAAGAATGCGAATGTGCTCTCAAAATGGATGATAAGACTAGAGGATGAAGGATAGAAGAAATGTTAACATGGAGAAGATGGATGTTAGCGCGAAAAAGGAAAGGAAGATGGAGATGAAAAGCTAGATGAGAAATGATAAGGGAACCAACTTTCATTCTTACATTTTTATGTTTATCATCATTGAGCATCAAAAATTTTGCAAATGGACCACAAACACCATGGTATGACATTGACCAAGGTGTGCAAGGTGACCATTTGGGAGAGACAAGCAGTGAAAAGACAAAATCAATGGACAAGGAATGCCTCAGTTCATACTAAGGACCCAATTATCCCAATTTTTTTGCCAAGACAAACCAAAAACAACAAGTAGAGAAAAGAGGCCATGATCCATCATTATCCCTCTAAATCCATTAATAGGACATCCTTGAGGAGACTGGTAGCATGACTAAAAATCAATCAAAATGATAAGACAATTCTAGACCAATAAATTGTTTGCCAAGTGTTTTCCAATGGTAATGATAGGATTGTTTGATTGATTGATTAAGTTGATTGATAGGTTTACAAGAATTGATTGATAAGTTGACAAAGGTTGACAAATTGATTTGATCGATAGGTTGACTCGACTATTGTTTGAAAAGTTGACAAAAGTTGACAAATTGATTTGATTGATTGCACCTAGTTTTAGGAAGGACACATCCTAAATATGGAAAAATTGATTGATCTAGATGATAAGATTGGATGATTTTGACAAATATTGATTGACAAGGGTTGAAAATTTGATTTGGTTGACTGCGCCTAGTTTCAAGGACACATCTTGACCAAGGCAAGATTGATTGATTGATTGTACCTAGTTTCAGGAAGGACAAATCTTGATTAAGGAAAGATTGATTGACCATGTTGACAAGATTTGTTAAAGATTGATCAATAAAGTTGACAAAGTTTGATTGATAATAATTGTGCCTGATCTCAGGAAGGACACATCTTAACTAAGGCAAGATTGATTGACAAGGTGGATCAATTGATTGTTCAAAAAAGATTGATTGATATGACCAAGTGATATGACGATACCCAACTATAGGAAGGACACATCCTATTTAAGGAAAAGGACACACGTGATAAAGTTGACCAATTGATAAATGTTGACAAGGCACCTAGCTACAAGAAAGACATCTTGCTTAAGGTAAATGATCAAATTGACAAAGTCTAATCTCAGGAAGGAAACATCTTGATAAAAGACAAAAGATAAGACCGAATGAGACAAATGACATGATGCCCCATTCTAGTTGAATGACCTGATTGATTGATTATAAGATGATTGATTGATGAAAGATTTTTTTGGTTATGTTTGTTTGTTGTTTCATGATTTGGTTTGAATGATGAGTGTTTTTCAGACCAAGGACTTGACCAAACCTGACAAACCCTAAGGGACTTGACCTAGGGGAGCTTGGGGGATCATCGATAGATGGCCTTGCCTACATAGCGTCATAAAAAGCATCTCTGTGAGTTTGACACAACTTAGTTCTTTGAATTCAAAAATATCAAGATCTCAATAGTGGCTTGCCAATTTCGGCCAAACCGACATTAAAACTATTATTAACTAAATCTCACATTTGGGCACCTATAGCAGCTAAACAATGAGGAATTGAAGATGATGCAAACTAGAGTCTCACACATTTTTTCTTTAGATTCAAAATATTTTCAAAATTTTTAGAAATTATCGAAATTTTTCCATCTCCCAAAACTGGTTTTTTTCTATAAAAACAACATTTTAAAAAGTGACGCAAACCAGATAACACAACTTTTTTTTTCCAAGCGAAGGATAAAAATTCCACCTCTTTAAATTTAGATTTGTATCATCTCCCATATCTAGTGCTTCCAATTTTGCTAGATAGTTTTTATTGAAAAATTGTTCTTTAACTGCTCTAAGTCAAACCACCATAATTCAGTAATATACGGTTCATATAACGCTGTGAACTTTTGTATATATCTAAATTTAATTTTTTTTGGTTGATCAAGGACTCTCCACATCAGTAAACTCCATATTTTTCTTAATTTTTTTGATAATTTGATATTTTTCCTACATGTGCGTAATCAAAGACCTTCATTTTCGGGTGAAGAACCAAGTTTAATAAACTAAAACATAAAATAGATAATAAAATCAAAAGATATTAAAATTGTATTTGTTGGATAACTCATTTCAAGGACTACCTAATTCTGGATGGGTTTCTAAAGACTCCTCCATTTTCATCCTCAACCTGAGCTCTGAAGCATAAAAAATAAGACATTTTTTGTGTTTTGGGAGGGGGATGAGGGGCAATGGGGTTTCGAATGAACCCCTAGGGTTCTCGACCGAATCTGTTGGGTTCTCTCGAACCTGCCTGGCCAAAATTCTCGGTTCAAGAGAACCCCTTCAGAAGCTCCATGGAACTTAAGGTGCATTTGGGTTTTTTTTGTGGCCAAACTTCGGAAGGGGTCTTCTAAACCCAAAGAGGGCTGTACGAACTCTAAAATCCCTTTGCTTAGGCGGCTTCTTGTGGGAGTTTTCCTTCCTCACTTGAATTGTAAACCACCATTGTGGCTTCCACCCCATCGAAATAAGGACTTTATTTGGAAACCTTAAAAGGATCATTCGTCATTTAAGATGAGCCTTATTACATAGCAAATAATGAGAGGCAACGAGTTTATCACCAACACAAATTGACTTAGATCAGCACCTGCCTTTGGATTCTTGATGCTTTTCATTTTTTTGGATTTTGATGTTTTACGCTTTTTTTGGATTTTGAAGGTTTTATGAGTCTTTCGGTAGCCTTTGATTTTTTATATTTTTTGGATTTTGATGCTTCTATAATTTTTTTCCTGATTTTATATTTTTCTTATTTTTGGATTTGATGCCTCAAGGCCGATACCTGTGGGGATCCCAAGGAAGACATTGAGTCAAGGAACGCTCCCACTGGCACAAGACTACCACAGGTTGGGGGAAAGCAGCAAAAATGCAAAGGATGATCATGAAAGCAAAGGACACTAAATGTCAATGGTCCTCAGGCCATGGAAAGGATGACAAAACTTTACTATGGATGAGTGAGAATTTTTTATGGATGATAACTATAAGGATCATGAAAAATTCATATGAAAGATACCCAAAATCAACCAAGTAGACATGCACAAGGACTCAAGGACAAACATGATCTTGCCCCTAGTCAAGCTAAAAACCAATTGATAGGTGATGATGATGACAATGTTGTTTGATATGGGAAGGACACATCTTGAAACAATGTGAGGATTGGGAAAGACATATCTCGATGATGATAATGTAACTAAAGGATCAAGGTCTACAGCAAGGCTAGGAACAAAGCCAAGGAATGTTTTGGATGATGTGCTAGGGTGCATAACAAGATTTTATGGATTAGGCTTGTTGCATTTGAAATGACTAACCTTAGGAATAGATGGGATTATGGAGGGAACTTGGATAAACATATTAGAATCCTTAAATGAATGACAAGGGGAACTAAGTCCAACAATAGGTATGGAAAGATAATGGATTGATTTTGGCAAAGGATAGGAGACATAAGGATTATTTACTGAAAGAATTAGCATATGATCTCCAATGACTATGTTGCATAGGAACAATTTGTTTTCTTTGAGATATGGGTTTGGATAAATTCTATGAAGGCGATGGCATGCTATTTCATGGATAGTGTATGACCAAAGGATAAAATTGTCAAAAATTTTCCCAAAGCACGATTTATGTTTGTGCCCCATTTCTTATCAAGATCAAGGTAGGCAGGAAATTAGATGGAAACAATATGGATTAGATAGATGGAATTGTCATTAGAAATGCATGGGAGATGAGACAACTTGCCCGCAAGTGTAATGGTGCACATAGATAATTTCTCTTACACATGATGCCTTTTTGCCAGGTTTTTATCATTTTACTTATGCAAAGTGCCATAAAAATAGCTTTCACTATTGGATGAAATTTTTATCTTTACTTTTTTTTTTCTTTTTTTTGGTGTCACCAAGACGCTTGTTTTCTAGGTTTTCATCAAGGCGGCAATTTTTTTGACGTTTTATATTGACTTGATGTTTTGGATGATTGTGAATTGTTCTATATCCTTTGATGGTGTTGATGTAGATACTGGTGTCATGATATGCCAATAATGACCTTTGTGGAGTAGTTGTCTTGTTAGGGTCATAACACTTGCATACAACTGATCGATGTCATTGTGATCCTTTATGATACTAGATTTGGCTTTATTAGAATACACACATCGTGATAGAGTACCATGGGATTCCTTATGATAAAGAGTTGCTGCCAAGATGCGATGGATTTGTGAAGTAGGATTTTTAGACTTTAGACAAGATGTAGGATTATGATGGACTATTTGGTGTTTTGGATGTAACAATTTTTATTTTCCAAACTTGGGATGGTGGATGATGGAGTTTGGAATTTTTATTGGATAGTGTTTGGAACCAACACTTTTATATGCCTTGCTTGATGACCATTTTGAAGGAGCTGGACATTTATTATATGTGGGAGTCCTCTTTTCTTATGGCTCCTCATTTTGATTGACTTTTACTTTTAAACTATTTTCTTTGCTCGATCCATTTTTATTTGGGATCCATTTTAATTTCATTTGTCCACTTGGAATTTTGTTTGATTCAATGGCCTTTGACATTTGATTATTTTGAACTTTGGATTTTTAATAATTTTATTTTTGTTGGTTCCAAATAGAAGGTTTATTCATGTTGGAATGATGATTTATGGTGTGGATGGAAGGAGTGTTAGCAACAACCTTATGGTAAGAACTACTCATGGCCCCAATTTTTATGTTTGTATCTAATAAAGTTTCCTCCAATATTGAGGAGGTACCACTAACAATATTTGATTCTTTGACTGAAGAATAGCCATGACCTTGATGTCTAGAATTTCCCTAAAACTGTACTAGTTCTAGAATGCCTTGCTCATGCCGGCCTAGTCCTCTTCCTTGATAATGCATATTTTGACATATTCTTTTTGTGATGGGTATTTTTCATTTTGGAAGAAAGATGCTAACCCATCATTGTGTATGTGGAAATTGTTGCTTGGAATCTTCTCATCTACAAGAAATCCTTCTTTGACAAAGGTGGATGATCCTATTTGATAGGATATTTTTGTGTTATCATTCATCATTATTGTTTCTTTTTTATCATTTGAGGTGTCAATTTGATCCATGGTAGATTTTATATCTTCTTCTTTGAATTGATCAATGGTAGCTTCTCTATGTTCTTCATGATCCATAGTAGCCTTTTTTTGTTCTTCTTTGACTTGATCCATGTCATTTATTTGATTATCTATGTGGCCAAAGGAGGCAAGTGTATCATCTTGGGAAATGGAGGTGTTTGGAGTTCAGATAGGATCAACTTCAACTATTTGATCATGGATGGTATAAAGGTCGATGAGAGGATCATTTTGGATTTCTTGTTTAATGGTATGATCTTGGTCAAAAATAGGTTTTTCTTAGATGACATGATTGGGAATGAGATCTTGATCAAGGATAGGTGCATTTTGGATGACATGATTATATTGAAGGACTTCTTGGATGGACTTAAGGATGGGGTCATGGGATGGACTACTTCGATCTTGACATGAAGGTGAAGCTATGATGTCATGCTTTGGACTTTTCTTTTGACATGTATCTCAAGGTGTAGGCAATGTGATGTGATTTTGGAGACCATGACCAAATGTATTTTCATGACTAAATGTAGATTGGGATGGAGTGAATAGGAATGTATTAGTGGATGATGGACTAGGATAGGATGTGGAGACTTGGAATGGACTAGTGGATGATGGATTATGATAGGATATGGAGGATTGGAATGGACTAGTGGAAGGTTGGTTTCCCTTGTCAAGGTTAGGATAAGGGTGATAAGTGGATGTCTATTGAGGATTAACGAGATGAATTGTGTCAAGTGACTCTTGATAGTGAGGGTAGATGGATGAATGGTTGAGGCTTATGGATTGTTGGTAAGAAGGGTATGTGATTGGTTGGTATTGATGATTGAGGATTGATTGGTATTTATCTTGAATACGAAGAAGATCAAGGTAAAGTGAAGACATGGTCATGAATTTGGATTAGGATGAATAAGAAAAACTTAGTGAGGACCAAGTAAAACTTGTGACCTTTGGATGAAAATGCAAGGTGACAATGCACAATGGATATGACACTATGCTATGTTTTTTTCGATTTTAAGGATATGAGGACGATAATGACCAAAGGATGTGTTTTTTTTGTGATTTTTGGGATATATAGGGATGAAAAATGAAAATTCAAGGATTATAATGACCTTATGACCGAAGGGATATGATATGCAAGGATGATAAATGCAAAGCAGGATACGAGTCTAAGCTATGTTTTTATTTTTATTTTTTGGATTTTAGGATATGAAAATGCAAGGATACTAATGCAAGGATGGCAATGCCTAAAAGATAGGGGATAATGAATACTAAAGGACTCTAAAAGATTGAGTGATGGTCAAAGTGAGTGATAAGATGACTAAATGATGCTAATGCAAGATTAAGATGATAACGAGATTAATCTATAATTTAATTTTTTTTCATGTATTTTGAGGTATGGAAATGTAAGGATAATGAAGGATTTATATGATACTAAGGTAAAGTGAGCTATTTTTTTGTATTTTTGGAATAATGGGTAAAGTGAAATCTAAGGAAGGGTAGTCTAAATTAGGGTGATCTAATGCAAAGGAATCCTAAAATTTTAAATGAAGGGTGGCACTCAAGCTAATGTGAATCCAAGGTAACAAATTTCAAATGTCATTGACCATAAGAGGATAACCAAGACCAAGACACAAGACAAAGACTCAACTTGAAAAAGTGACAATGACAAGACAATGACAAGGACAATGGTCAATGACAAATAGAATAAGTAACCAATAATTTTCAAAATCTCATAGGTCTCCCTATGTTCAAAATCTGAAGGTTTAAATGCAACCTAAAGGTCAAGGTCTAATTTGTGTTATGCAAAGGATTGAGGAATGAAACCTATAATGCAATGTATTTCTAATGGGAATGCCTAAAATGAATTCGTAAATCTTACAAGTCTTTGGTTTGGAAGTAAAGATCACTAATTATGATGAATTGGTTCAGTTTTGGAGAAGGATTTTAAGAAATTGTCATACTTAGGTAGTTGTGGCTCTATGTTTTCTAGAATGTTGTTTCAAAAGTTTTGATGTTTTTGAAATGGTTTTGATCTGAATTTTTGACTATTTTTGATGAGACATGACTAGAAAACACAGTAGACAGTATCTAACAATTTGTTTAGGACTAATTTTATGTGAAATGGTAGCAAGAAAAAAACACAATCCTAATAGGATAAGGGTTTGTATACTTGGTATAAGTCCACTAAAATACCCCAGATTGGTGTTGAACACCTCTCCTTCTTGAGAGCGGATAGCTTAGAATTTTGGTAGCATTCGCTCCCCTCCATGACACTCACTTCTACAAGCATACCAACTTCGGATTCCCTGGTAGTCACTTCTTGGGAACTACTATCTCTAATCAAGGGAGTTAGTAGTGAGTGTCTTCAGGCATGATACTATATCGTACAACATACCAAGAAATGACTGAAAATGGCTAGGCTTCTAAAAACAAAAGGTGTCTAGTAAGGGCATCTGGTTCAAGGGATATGATGATAAACTCCATCGAGAGGTCTCCCAACCCTTAGAACAAGGGTTTCTCATATCATAAAGATATTGGAGGATAACTATCACATACCATCTTGTTGACTATGAACTTTCCTTGCAACCACAAATTTGTATAGCATTTCAGAAAGACTTGGCTTTAGCCCGTTACTGCTTGGGCCATTCCCTTTTGGTGAGTACTTTTTCCCACTAAGGAAAGCCCTCTAATAGGTAAACATAAAATTGGATGGGTCTAGCTTTTTGATCATCAATTTTGCACAAGCTGAGAGCATAATACCTACCACCCTCAAACACTAAGACTTGGTGTTCTTTTACCCCCTAGTTAAAGCTATGTGAGAAAGACAATAATTCATTTTAGAGCACCAAAACGAAATGTTTTCTAATATAAAATAAGTAAAAGTGGTTTCAAAATGTAATTCTTGGAGGTTTGAACCTACAAAACCACTTGTTAGTAGTCTCAAAAGAAAAGTCTTAGAGCAACGAAAAAGTTGCACAAACTCCAAGTTAGCACCAAAAAGGGGTTAGCACCAAGCCAAAACCAAAATCTAACAACTAAACTAAAAATGAAAGTAAATATTTTAACTAAAATAAAACTCAAATAAAACTAAAAACTAAAGGACTCAATTTTTCTTTTTTTGCTGCTCCAAGAAGCAATTTTGGGAGTCCCAACCTAAAGCCACATGCTACAAACAAAAACATAGTATACCAAAAAAAATTGAATGAAAACAACAAAATAAACTAGTAATAACTTTCTCAAAACCAAACAAAATTTTAAAATGAAAAAATCTATGGAAAGCTAAGACATAGACCTTCAAAACCCATAAATTCTTTTCCAAAATCCTGCACAACAAAAGTGTTATAAACAAAAGAAAATTTGGGTCTTAATAGCTATATCTTAAAAAGCTACAAGCACTAAAACGACCATAAATTTCTCAAAACATATCAAAATTTTAAACCATTTAAAGTTACAGAAATCTAAAATTGGGGCCTAAAAAACCTAGATAATTGTTTTTTAAGATTTCATGTGCCCATTTTGTTTTTCTAAAAATAAGATGATGGGATTTTGTGTGAATTATTGGTTGTAACTTGCAAAATAACAAAAACAAACAAGAAAAAAAATAGATTTCTCTACAAAATTGTAAGATTCGCATTGGATTCACCAATGTGAGATGGGGTTTCTTAATTTCTAGCCTAGAATAGTGACAACTAACACCTCTAGACTACAAAACTACATCAACAAGAGAATACAAACAATGAGAAACTAAAATGAAAGCATGCATAAATAAATACTCCCCATTGTAGTTGCTTCAGTTCTCTTGCTCTCCTTCTTCTTCTTATGCCAATATTTCCCTTAGATTTTTTGTTGAAGTTATTCAAATACTTGCAAATAGTAAGCAAGAAAGTTTGAGAAAATTAGTTGTTAAGTTGAAAGTGAGAGAGGAAGGTTGCTTTTATAGACAACCATTCAAATGGAAGGTCTATATTAATCCTATAGAAGGATTCTAAGATCAATGGTGGAGGATGCATGATAGGGAGGTTACATAATGGATGGTCAAGATTAAACTTCTAGAAAGATGCCAAGATCAATGGTCTAGAATTAATGCACCAAGAATATGCTATTCTTGGAGGAATCATGACAGACAGACATGCAGGCTATGACATGAAATAATGACAAGGTATCTTTGACCAAAATGGAGGCATAAATAATTTATTTTAAATTATTTATTCAAAAATGGAGGAAAATGGAGAAAGGGGACAAGTGGAAAATAAATAATTTATTCAAATTATTTATTTGGAGGAAATAAAAGATGGAGCATTTAATTAAATTTATTCAATTTAATTAAATGTGAGGATGGAAATTGGAGAGGGATTAAATAATTTCAACATTTATTTAATGATGGAAGAATAAAGGGTCAAATAATAATTATTATCTGACTATAGAAAAATAAGTAAATAAATGATGATTTTTTAATTATAGAAGAAAATGGTGTACATTAGCAACATAATTAAATTATTTAATCGGTTAGGATAGAATAAAGATTAGAAAGTGAATTAATTAAATAATTAATAATTATCTAATTAATAGAGGAATAAGAACATAATTGAATAATTAAAATTATTCAATTATCGAATGATGGAGAGCAAGAAAAATGATGCTCGCAGGCTTAGGACATTTTTCACTGTCTACAGGTGGATGCCATTCCCATTAAGAGAACAACTTTAGAGGTAGTCTGTGACTTTATCAAAGAAAATATTTTAGTTAGATTTGGAGTTCCTTACAAATTGTTCACTGATAATGCTACTAGATTTTCTTCCAACAAGATATCCCTCTTTTGTTATGATCATGGAGTCTCTTTATCTCATTCTGCATATTATTATCCCCAAGGAAATGGGTAGGTTGAATCCAGTAATTGAAAATCTTTTTGAAGAATGTAAAGATGATAATGTAGGTAAATAGATTAAATTCATAAAGGAAATAAACACGATGATATTATACCTTCATAGTCTCCTCTTCATGGATTGAGCTCACAAGATGCACCCATTTCTTGGAGATTTTCTCTAATGTTGATAGTGGATGTGGCTGCTCAATATTTTAGTAGCATGATGTTAGGATAGAGATGGATTTGATGGAGATTTAGATAGCATAAGGATATGGAGAATTTGGATGTCAAAAATGAGAGCCAAGGCGTCGTTATATATAATTTTGGTGAGATGAACCAAGGGATATGATTGATTAGTTGATGGAGGGATGATATTAAAAGAGAGATAGGATGTGGATCAAGGAATGAAGAAGGATTAGCTTTTTGACAAGTGTCACAAAATGGAGGAGGTGTGATGGGGAGGTGTGATGGGGAGGTGTGCTCACACATGTGTGAGCACACCTTGGGAAGAGAGTGTGTAAGAAGTAGGGTGGCTCATAGGGTGGCTTGTGTAAGAGGTTAGTGGGGGTAGGTGAGATGTAGGAATTTAAAATTAGGAAATAATGATAATGAGGATTAGGGATGAGGGTTAGATCAATTAATGAAAGATTAATTGATTTAATGAGGATGGGTTGAGTTAATAAACCAAAGGTTTATTAACTTGGGTGAAGTTAAATTTTGGAGGATGGGATAATGATGATTAGGAAAGGGATAAAGTTAATTTATCAAGGATTACTTAACTTAAGCAGGGTTAGGGGATTTTAGAGGAATGCATGGGAAAGTGTTAGCTTTAATTAAATAAATATAGATTTAATTAAAGGTGGTGTATAAAGGTAATGGGGAAATTAATTAAATAAATAATGAATATTTATTTAATTAATTATTAGGATAAGGGAAGGGGTTAAATTAAATAAATAACAAGTATTTATTTAATTAAATATTATTTTAAATGTCTACACTTGTTAACATCATTAAGAAAATAATGGATGAGAATCAGAAGAATTGGCATAAGAAGCTTTATGAGGTGTTATGGGAAGACATGATAACCCCAAAGAAATCCATTGGCATGTGCCCATTTGAGTTGGTTTATGTCATAGGAAGTGTTTTTCCTCCATTAGAATTATTTGCTAACAAGTTACACAAGCTGCAATAGAGGATCATGAATTCTGAGATGCTTTGGAGAAGAGGATTATGTATCTCTCTATGATTAAGGAGCAAAGGAGTGAGATGGCAAACGTGATTACAATACACCAAGTGAAAGTTAATAATATTTTTGACAAGAAGGCTACACCTCAAAAATTCATGATAAGGGATTTGGCATTACTGTGGGATAAAAGGAGAGATTCAAAAGGTGCACACAAGAATTTTGATTCTCTCTCGAAAGGTACATTCAAGGTTATGAATGAATGCGGCCCAAATACATTCAAGTTGTCATACCTGAATGATACCCTACTACCCATTCCTTATAATAGGCATGATCTCAAGTTGTACCAGATGTAAGCACTTATGTGTGGTATCCCTTGTACATAGTTAGTCTAGGATTTCTTTTCGTAATTTTGGTGTATTTTCCTTTCCTTGGTTGCTTGAGAGTTCTTGGTATACATTTTTTCGTGGGTATCAAATCTTATTCCCAATGGATATGGCATTGGTCTGCTTCACTAGTTTCTAGGTTCCTTACTTCATCTTGAGTAGTTCTCATCCCCATTCAGATCCAATTGTTACCACAATTTTTTGTCCCTATACAAAAACTTGTTCACTTACTAAAATTTTGACCAAGTCTGAAAGTTGTCGATGCTTCTAGTAATTTTTATAAGTTTTTTGGTCCCCACCTAGGTTTTCATAACCTTACTCCCATCTGACATACCATAATTTTTCCTCTAAAGTCATTATTTATTACATTCAAAGGGTATGTTGATGTCCAAAGATGTTGTCCTAACTTTTATAAGTTCCACACAAGTTGAAGTTAAGTCATTTCAATGTTTTTTCATGGTTTAGAAAACTTTTTCAGTCACCAACGAGGTTATCAAAACTTTATTTTTTCTTGCTTCATGACGATAAAGGATTTTCTTTAAGAAGAGAGGCAAATAATACACTAAGGACAAAGTTTTTCAGTATTTTATCAAGGTTATGAAACCTCTATTGGTCACCTATACCTCTTTACCTCTCCTTCCCTCCCCCTCTCTCTCTCTCACTCTCTCTCCTCTCTCTTTGTCTCTCTATCGCTCTCTCTGATATGCACCAATATGTGATACAAAAGGGGAGGAAGTTGGGGAGATTGAGAGAGAGAGAGAGGGAAGGAGGGAGGGAGAGGTGGAGATGGAGAGATAGAGAGAGATGGGAGAGTGAGACAAAAAGAAGGGAGAGAGAGGGAGAGAGTGAGAGAGAAAGAAAGGGGAGGGAGAGAGGGAGAGAGAAAGAGAGGTAGAGAGAGAGGTGAGATAGAGAGAGAGCAGAGAGGGAAGGAGAGAGAGGGAGGGAGAGAGGGAGGGAGGAAGAGAGAGGTGATAGAGAGAGTAGAGTGAGAAGGAGGAATTTGGAGATATTGAGAGAGGGAAGGAGGGAGGGAGAGAAAAAAGAGGTATAGAGGGATAGGTAGGTAGAGATAAGTAGAGAGAGAAGGAGAGATTGAGGAAGAGATGGGGATGTAGATAGAGAGGTGAGAGAGAGAAACAAAGAGAGAGACAGGGGGATGAGAGAAGTAGAGAGGGGAAGGGAGAGAGAAGTGGAGAGAATTAGGAAGGGGAGAGGGTGTGAGAGAGGGTGAGATGCTTGAAAAGAGGGGAGGGAGGGATGAATGGGGAGAGAGATGGGGGAGCATAAGATGGCTCGAATAAGAGGAAGGAGAGGTAATGGAGAAATAGAAGGGAGGAGGTGAGAATGGAAAAGATAAAGAAGTAAAGAGATAGAAGCAAGATGAAAGAATAGAAAGGAAGAGAAGTAGGGAGGAAAGGTAGTAAAGAAATGTAATGAAGTGAAAATGAAAGGAAAGAGAGGAGAGTGAAATAGAAGTATAAAGAGACCATTAGAGTAGAAGTAAGAAATAGAAAGGGAAAGGTTAATTAGGAAAGGAAAGAGGAAGAGAGAGAGAGAGAGAGAGAGAGAGAGAGAGATGGAGGGAGAGAGAGGTGATATAAAGAGTAGAGAGAGATAGAAAGAATGAAAAGATAGAGAGAAATGTAGAGAGAGAGAGAGATGGGAAGGTGGAGAGGTAGTTTTTGAGCTCAAGGGAGAGAGAGTTAGATAAAGGGATGGAGATTGTGTGTGAGAGAGACAAAGGTATAGAGCATAAGAGATACATAATGAATGAGATAGAGAGAAAGCTTATTGTTATGCCTTGCATAACCACCAGTAAACATTTTAAAATAGATTCTAACACATGTTTCCTTTTGTCCTTTTAGTTTTTTACGCCTTAGGCATTTTCTATTTTTCTGTGAATGATGGAACCCGGGACCCGAAACCGAACTTTGGAATTTCTTCAAGTTATGGTTTCATTCGTTCGGTCCCAATACTGACAATGTTTGTTTTACCTTTGTTCCTTTCAGCGTTTGGTTGTGGGGTATTTCTCCCCTTCTTTTTTCTTCTTTCTCATCTTTTTTCCTCATGCGTCTTTTATGTTGTGTCAGGAGAAGGCGAGTCAGATGGAATCTGAATGGAAACTTGGAAAAAGTTTTAGGTTTTGTTCAAATTCCCTTCGGAACCAACAGGATGGTTTTCATTCCGGTCCCCTTGCATTTGTTCATTTGTTGCTTGATTTTGAGGTCTCTTTTTGGCAGGGCCCGAGGTTAAAGGAGACTGGGATATAGAGTTGTTACCAATTTAGTTTAAGTCATCACGAGGTTCCTAACTACGCCTACTGTTGAGTTTCTTTGCTTTGCAGACCTTTGAGAACCGAGGAATGTGGGCTGAACAGGAAATGTTTGTTATTTCCATATTTTTTTCTCATTAGGCTCAGGTCCGGTTCAATTTATTTCACCTCCAGTAGAGTTGAGTCTCTTTTTGCTAAGTATAATTGAATGAAAGATATATGAAAGGTAGGATGAATGATGATATTTTCTATGCTTTAGAGGACTAATGAAGGTATTTTTTCATAGGATTAAAATAGGTCAGGAGAATTTGATGCCGCTTCACAAGAAGATCATTCCACAAAAAGGTTCTAGGCCGAGAGGAAAGCGTAAAGGGAGGAGGTTGCTTGTCTTAATGACGAACGTGACGTTCACTGGCCGAAGTAGGTGGGCATGAATGGAAATACCCCTGGAGCACTCAAGCCACTCTGTAGAATAGTTTTCAAGGTCAAGGATGAAACGCGCGAAGTCTTAATGACAGACATGAGGGCTGCGAGTTAATGATAATGGTTGTAAAAGATCTGGAAACCATGCCTGAGAGTGATCTTTCACCAACATGAATAGAGTACACACATTTAGTGCATCATTGACTTTGTTCAAACCATTCTATGATCAACTTATTGTAAACGCTAAATAGGGGCCGACTCATTTTGGAAACGCATGTATAAATATGGCATTTTCACCTCTTTGAAAGAGATCTTTTTCTTCTTTTTCTTCTTCCTTTTTGGTTATTATTACTAGACAAGTTAGGGTTAAGAAAGGTTAGCAAGCTAGGGTTTTGTAGGAAGTTAGGAGTTTTTAGTTCAATAGGAAGAGGAGGCGATGTATCTTCCAGACTTTCTTAGTATAGATGGAGATAATTCAAAGACATGGGTTTTTTGTACACTAGTGATTTTGCCAGATTTGTAAATGGTATTTATCTATTTCATTAACAATAGAAGCAACCAGATTTAAATCTACTTCATATTGTGCTCCGTAATGGTATTTATCTTGGGTTAATCATTTCATTTGAAAGCTTTCAAGAAATGAAATTTTATCTTATGTTTTGTTTAAATGATGATTTGCAATCTACTATTGAAGTTTGCACTGTGAATGAATGAAACTATGTATTAATTACATGTTAATTTTATTCTGCAATTTTAGTTTAAGAATTTCTTGGAAGGAAACAAGTCTGGTTAGATGGATGAATCAACATTCTCGTCAGTTTAAAAGCTTTAATCTATCTTTTTATGTTTCTTTAAAACCACCGGTTAAAGTAGGGTTAAATATATGTTTGATCTTATAACAATCGAGAAGCTCAAAACTAGCAGGCCCCTTGAACATTACAACCATATTGACCACTTTGTGAAACAACAACATTGTGAACCAACATCAAAGACCTTGGGAGGTGATCAGTTTGATTGTTGATTATCTTTTTCAGGAGAGGTGAGATATTTCACTTTTATCTTACCTACAAATTGTGGTTCAACTTGGCACCATCAAAAAATATACAACTTGATGATTACTAAAATTTGACCTCTTGATTACTGAAATTTGACATGTGGATTATTAAAATTTGACTGTTTGAAATTTTTTACTTGATCTTCCAAAAAATAGAATTTGCATTATAACTCTAAGAGATCCAAAACCACTCTCAAACATCTTGAAAGTATATACATGAAATATAAATTAAAGTATAACAAATTAAATGTCCATACGTAAATATAGCAAATATTTATTTCATATATTTAGTTTCACTAGTAGAGAAGAGAAAGATAGACAAAGAAAAAAAGAAAGAGTTTAACAAAATGCACTCTAAAAATTCATGATTCACATTTGGCACTCACCAAATGATGCACTTTCATTTGGCAAGAGCCAAATTTGACGCTCGCTAAATGAGTTACATTGTGAAATACCAAGCCTTAGGCTCGATCATCCAAGCCATTTGGCGCTTCCCAAATGATCATTTTGAGTAAAAAACAAAAGTGGCATCTTTTGTGTGTCACATCTTTTTGCACTTACCTAGATGCAAAATTTGGCCACAAACTCAAAGTAAAGTTTTGACATAGAATGGGATCAATATATTCACACCAATCAAATTATATAAATAATTATGCACTTTCAAAAAAAATTTCACACAAAAATGTTATCATAAGAGCGAGAACATAGCCCCGAAAGTTCCAAAAATGAGAATAACTCAAAAACACCTACGAAAATATGTAATTTACAGAAAAACCAAGAAGAATAATAAAAATTACACTAGTATGAAGAGCACAACCCAAAATTTAAAAAAAAAATGAAAAAATGAGATTGGATAATAGATTTATGAGCTTGCGAAGTTGAGCCTCAAAAGTAAAAACTACTTTAGAAAGGGGGAAAAAAAATTAGGCACCTACTGATGTAATGCTAACATCACCATATAAATAGTATTTGCTTGCTAGAATATTCTATCACCATAATATTTGCTAGAATATGCTGCATTGGTAAAATCTTTGAGATACCTAGATATTCTCTAATGGGTAATTTGTGGAAAAATCTACAGGAAGGTGGTCCAAAACATATATATTTTTCTATGTGATGAGGTCACTGTTGGGTAGTTGGGTTGTGTGGTCCACTTTGAGGGCACCACATGGCTACTAAAGGGCCCACATGTACCTATAGGTACCTACAATGATAGGTTTGTAGTACCTATGTAAGTAGGTGCACAAAGAAATTTCCTTTTTTAATGTTTTCTATTTTTAAATTAAAAAATTTAAAAAAATTAAAAAACACCTTTGTGACTACAATTATGATGGCTATACAACTTTATGAACAATGAAGGAATGAAAATTTTTTCCTCAAGGTCTAAGTGAAGTACTCAAATTTTTGTCAATTTGACAACTTCAATATTAAGGTTCTTGGCCCTCTTGGATGTGATGGAAAGGTCTGTTTTGACCCAAAATGCTCCAAAATTATAACTAGCTCCTGGATCTAGCAACAACTTCTCAACTTCAAACCATCATAGATCTAGCCTTAGATTTCTAATTTGAATAAAAAAGGAAATTTTGACTTTCTCGAGCTCTTTGAATTCAATGGTAACCTCATATATACACCAAAAAGCTATGATTTTTACCTACAATACAAAGATACAAAGATGAAACTCCCAAATTTGGTATTTATTTTAATTTTTCTTGATTCTTCTAGTCACCATTTAATTTAAGAGAAGAGCATACTCAACAATCAAGATCCAACAATATTTGCAACATATATATCTCAATAATACTATCAAAAGAAATCTCGCAAGCTCTAATACCATGTAAGAGTTGGTATAAAATACTCTACAATATATAATATTTGGCTAAAGATTGTAACCAACCAAGATCTAGGAACTTCATAAAAGCATAAGAGAGATCAACTATAAGAGAATGATAGTATATCAAAGGATGCAAATGAAAGAGTTTAATTAGTATGATTGTTGATTTACACATGACACCCCTTGGTTAGATAACCAAGGTGAGACATAGGATTGGACAAGATCATGACACATGTTTTAATCTTAGGTATTGTTGAAAGGGGCAAGAAAACTGAGAGGGGGGGTGAATTAGTTCTCACCAATCACATCCAAAAATCTAAAACAATCATTAACTCCACATCCACTTTAATCTGTTATTAAGTATGAGTATGAAGTGCACATAATAGAAAGAAATATAAACACAAGAAACACCAGATTTATGTGGAAAGACCTATAAGGGAAAAACCATGGTGAGGATTAACTCGCAATATAAAGTAATCAAAAAATCGATTACAAAGAGGTGGACTACCCAAAGAAGGAGGATCCGCCCTACGGATGGGACTCTTGTCCAATAGGGAGGCTCACTGGCTATAGGTACAAAATTAACAAATCAAACTTGTACACATCCCACACGATACCAATTGAGAATCGCGGACACCAAACCAGTGCTTTTTTGAAATTCAACAAATTAAGTACTATTTCTATTGAATTGCTTTCCAGACACTCTTTGTGCACTTGTGGAATCATCTCGCCTCAATCCATAACAAATCAGGTGTTGCCGTCTTCAACCTTGAAACTTTCCTCCAAGGCCAGTTTACACGCTGATAATTACAAATTCAAAATTAGCTTAGCAACTCAACATTCCCTCGGTGGAAGAGAATGAGAGTGGACCAAACCAACACTTAACCAAGACCCAAGAAAAGATCTTGGATCAAGCACACACTTCCTTAATTGATACTTATCCTTCACATGACATGTAGACACCAGGTTGACCAAACCTAATGAAAACACAAATTAACTTTGAATTACACATTTTTGCAACAAAAGGATAACATGCAGACCACATAATATGCTTCATCATACACTGGAACACATCTCAAATGCCTTCAGATTCATCCGTAGCAAATTAACAAACTTCATACTTAGAACACTTTCCATTAGTCCATCTAAACTATAGAGATACACAGTAATTTTGAACCTAGTCTTCCAGAGCACTAAACCATGAACGCCTTTGGAAAAACATAGATAACACCATTACAAGCCTTCTACTAGATTTGCAAGACCGAAAACAAACCAGCAAAGGACTATGAAGCAAATACATTTCTCCCAATCCACAGACAAACAACTATGCCAAACCAATGAACACAACTTTCACTCTTCATCAAACTAGAAGCTCTAATCTAGGATATATCACCCAAGGATGCCCATAAACAATAGTTTAGATCTATACAAGCATAGGATCAACAGAAAATAAATGCATAGCACAACCTGGAGCACATTCTGAACACACACACAATTTTTTCTTCACTATTTCTCAAAATCACTTGGCAACTCATCATATCAGCACACTTGCAACATCATAAAGATAGCTCCATGTACTCACAACATCTCTATAGTATCTCAACTATACACGCACAAC
>VDFB02361381.1:0-38366 GCA_007258455.2 Sequoia sempervirens | reverse complement strand
TACTCTTTTACAAGTCAAAGAAAAAAAAAAGTAATACTTGTCATTAAAACAAAATAGGATTTATAATATACTACAAATAATTTTGTGAATAGGGTGATCAATATCCTTTTGCTAAAAATTTGAACGCAACATGCTCCCAACATGCAAATAATTTAGCGAAATGTTCACTTTTTTTCTTTTTTCACTAGATTTAGCCTCATTTTTTTCGATGTTGGTTGGTTCTATAGATGTTGCACCCAACATGCTTGAAGATCCCATCTTATGAGCCTATAATGATCAACTTTCTCTTCTTGCAATTTAAGTAAACTATCTTCTATGACCATATCCTAAGACTCAGAAGCATGACATTGATGCATTGTTGAATTTGACTACATATGGCTCTCTTGTGTAGAAGGGTTCTTAAATTGTAGTAGACTATGATAAAACATAATTAGTATGTAAGCACCTCATGCCATGGTAAGATTTACACATGGATATACTAAATGTAACATTCTACATATGAACATAAACATTACAAAGGAAACAAATATCAGTATATGAGCTACAAGAAACAGGGCTCTTGATAGTTTAGTGCAATAACTGTTACATATTTTTTGCCTCAGCTCAAATGGAGGAGCTGGCTAACTTTTATTTAATATTAAGTGGGATTGCAGTGTCATGTTCGAATGCGGTTTCACATCATTATCATTATGCATTTGAATATCAGTTATGCATTTTTAGTGAGGTGGAGTTGCAAAGTGCCATTTAGAAGCTGCAAATTTAAAAGAAAGACATAATTGAGTACATGTGCAAAATAGCATTTTAGATGTTTTTATTCATTTCAAAAAGAACTCATATTTTTACAAGGCTTCATTTGATTTCACAATCATAATAGTATTACAACATTGCATAAAATGCATTTTCTTTTCAACTGAAAAGAAGAATTGAAATAAAAAATCCACACAAGCTGTGGATGTAACTATGACTATGACAACACATTTCTAATAACATGTTGCACTACTGAAGATGCGAAAGGAAAAACATATAAGTGGCAACATAGTCATCATTGCCTGTTATCGACGCTTGATGTTGAATGGTGCACCTCATCATCTCGAACTTTGTCAACCTGTAAGAGGAAAAGAGGGGTGTCAGTGGCTCCGACTATGATGTAACCTATATGATGCACCGACAATAGTACAACATACTATTAGCAATGCATTGAAACAATTGATCAAATGCAGTATGAGAGAAGTGAGCTGAAGGAGAAGTACCAACATCATAATCAACATGTTCTATTTTTTATGCTAACACTGTTTGTTTACTTGTGCAGGTATAGGTAAAATCATGAAGCTGAACATTATTCGAAGACCAAGCATGTGGAGTAAAACGGGCTCCCACAAGGGTAGAGCCCAGCATGCTGCCCTATGCATTAAATGGGCTGATTTTGAAAGATATTTCATCATATACATTAAACAAAATGAAATACAACTGGAAGAGTAAAACAGAGTTATCCATCAAGTAACGAAACCAACTGTGCATTCATAACGATCAACATTTCTTTCTGAAGGCTACAGGTGAACAGTGAGTTTAGTTCACTTAAGGAATTTAACATAATGCATTTGCATCAGAAACTGCTGAATTACTTCATTTTCTATGCTGATTATAATCATATGTCATGTGAGTTTCAATTCATTATTTCTCTTTTGGATAGTGAATAGGCATACATATGCCTTAATGTTTTGTTCTAATTTTCATCATCAAAGAGGACAGTTTCTGAGAGCAGTTTGTGCAGTGAAATATAAAAATGCATGAAGAGTACCATGTTGCTCATAAGAACAGACACAGACAGTGCATTTGAAGTGTTGAATGAATCTTTAGTTCTGAGTTGACTGGTAAAGAAATATTGCATTATCAATAGTAATAACAAAGAGATCATTTCAGGATAATAGGGGAAGAGTAAGTCTTTTCTTTCCAAAATAGGTTCTGAGTTGTTAAGCTATACATATGAGCTAGTGAGCAACATGTGATCATGAGGTTACGATGTTTTGATTTGGTTTCCCTATGGAGTTCAGGAATAGGAGTTAGGAGTGCCATGATAAGATTAAGGAGTGTCAGAAAGACATTAAAATACAGGAAAAATACAAACAGGGAAATCCTTTTCTTCTCAATGAACAAATACAAATCATTCCCAAGATCCATGTCAATGATAGTACTGTGACAAGAGGTCAGTTGCTTCGGTCAAAAGAGGAAAATAATTACGAATCAAGATCAGGGGTCATACAACTATCAAAGGATGTACAGAAATGCCAAAATGGAAGCTGGGTATATGAGTCAAATGAGTATGAATAAACACACAAGTTCTTGTTATCCCATCATGCTCTTATTATTTCTGAAGGCATTTTTTAAATCAAGCAACAGTGATATAGTGAGTGGCTCTCTTTCAAAATGTACAGAATGCAGAGAGGTTTATGAAACAAAGACAAGTATCCAAGGCATCTTTTGTTTCAGAAGTAGATGCAAAATATCACTAGTTTTCTAAGTCAAAATCCTGAAGGAAACGCAAGCAAATATACAGTTTTAGCACCATTTCAAGCAAATAAAGGAGGTCGAGTTCTGTCAGAAATTAAGAATACATGCTTTTGTTTTGAAATTTTCCAAAACCATGATGGTATTTTGTTTCAAAAGTTCAAGATAAGGTTCTGGTTCTGGGTAGAGTTTATATCCATAAATGAATTTACAGTTTCTAATTTCAATACCCACATGAGAATTCTGTTTCAAAAGTGCAGAAAGAGCAATAATAAAGATTTTCAGTATAGCATTTTTTATCTACAAGAGGTCTTGTCGAAAACACATTGTCTTGGCGACTTGGAAGTGTGAAGAGTTTCGGCAAGACACAAGTTTGCCTGTGAGATGTCACCTCGACTACACAATGTCTTGGCGACAGGAGTAAAAGCATAAGAGTTTCGGCCAGACACAGGCTCTCTACAAGAGGTCTCCTCGAAGATAGTATGTTATGGTGACATTCATTAAAACAGAGGCCTGCTTCGTGAAGTTTTCAGAAACCAAGGGTTGAGCTCTCGAACTGATGGTCGAGCTTTAGAAGGATAGAAAACATGTAATAATCTACAATACCCATATGGGTTTTATTTTAAATAGCAGTTTAAATACAAATATGCAAATCTCTGTATTGATTCGAGCCTCACAGTAAGAGGAATACAATTTTCTTATGATTTTCATAATAGCCACAAAAGAGATAGTAGGGGAGAAACAATGAAGATTTTTGTGCTAGATCGAGTTCAGAAGAGAAGCAAATGCATTTTTTTTCAATAATTCAAAAGACCCATTTCCAGTTTATGCATAAAATACAGAAAATGGAGTTTCCTTGAAGAATTTTTGAGTATCCATCTTCAGTTTAGCTTCAAATGCAAAGGAGATAGCTACAGAAATACCCATGTAAGATCTTGATTTGAAAGGCAAGAATATTCAATAAATGCGAGCTCCCAGATTGTAGTCGAAATACAAAAGGAGAGTAATGCAAATTTATTAAAATTTCTTTAATACCCATATGCAAAAATGTTACTAAATCGACATAATGGAAATTTACTATTCTGGGTCAAGCCTGAAAGTCAAGAATTTGTTTCTTATAGTGCTCTTTTGGCACGACCTAAACATGGCTAGAGGTTTATGAAATAAAGAGAGCTTTTTAGGGTTTCTAAGAACAAAGAAAATTACCAGCTTAAATTTCTGATAGAGTCTAAAGCCACGGCCATAGCTTCCTCTTTAGTTTTCCAAGGCATGATTTTGAGTTCTCAAGTAATGACTGAGCTCTCATAGAAGAATAGAGCACTACAATGATAGATGTGAACACAGAAAATCAGAGAAATGATGACATTAGAGTGTGTAAGCCACGACTTTGAGGCTGAAATGAGCAGAACACGAAGCCATAAAGTCTAAGAACACAAAGCTTACCTCTGCACAGTGAAGGAGAATAGGAATACAAGTTGAGCTTTCATGAAGTGGATTGTAGAAGTCGAGCTCAAACTCATGATGGCATGAAGTAGTCAAGAAAGAATAGAATAAAAAAAAAAACTCACACAGGTTGCGCCCTTAGGGTTTTGATATTCGAAATAATGAAGTAGCATGGCTATCATACTTCAAAGTCAGACTTACCCACTAGAGTTCTTGGTCAACTGAAGAGCAGAAAAAGGTTACTGAAGCATATGGGCTCGAATCCAACACCATCATAGCGGTGTTGTTCATGTAGACATAAGTTCTTTCTTTCCAAAGTCACGGGTGTGAAATGATGATAATTAGGGTTTGACCCTATTTTGATCAAAGCTCTACTTTGAGCCTTATGAAGTTCTAGAATGTTCATTCAAAATGCACATGTTGAATATCAAATGGTGGCCGAACCCATAATGTCTTCCTTATGATTTATTTAAACCTAAGTCTAAATCAATATTCATGTAAGGCCGAAATTCTATGCTAGGGTGATGTCTTAAGTATTTAAGACTTATTGTTTTGCTTTAGAGGTATGGGTTTATGCCATAGGGTATTATTTTAAATGAAGAGGCAATTAAGATAAATTTATGAATGCCTTGTGCTTAATGCCATATTTTTAGGGTTTCTCATTTTAATTGGTTTTATGAGAAATCAATGAGAAGTTTGGATAAGAAGAGGATTATGTAATATGTTTTTTTTAATTTTTTTTGAGAAAAATCAATTATTGTAGCGGAGAAATAAGGGTGATTCTTTCTTTTTGCAAAAGATTTCCAAATCTTCGAGTTGCAAAAATAAGGCAAATGGTAAAAATCTGCATCTTGTAAGGCAGAAGCATAAAAGCGATATTTTATAAGTTGCTTTATGTTTTCTTGCTATTTTTAGCAGATCTTTGACTGACTTTTCTTCTTGGTCGGATTTTAGACTTGTCTTGGAGAGATAAGGTGTTTTTGTGCTTTTAAAGCAGATTTAGCCTGTTTTTAGAGGCTTGATAGGTTCATCATAAAAGCATTGTACTTTTTTATGCTTTTAAGCAGTTTTTTGAGTTTGTTTGAAGCCTTTTTTCCTTGGGTTTTTTCTGAGCTCGGATTAGGGTTTCCTTGAGAGTTCTTTTGATAGATTTAGTCTTTCAACTCTCCATTCTGAGCAGTTCAGATCAAAGTTTCTTGCCCTTGCTCATTTTGGGGAGCTTGTAAACCTTTTGATACTCAGTTTGGTCAAATTGACACTCTTCCAGTTTTAATAGAGCAGCAGATTTCTCCTTATTTTTTGTCTCAAATTTTGTAATGGCAATCTGATATACTTGTGTTTTCAAATTGGAATCCTTTTATGTCTTACTATTATAGGTTGTGTTTCAGAATTATATGTTTTAGGTTGCACGTTGTATTTGTTTTCCAGATCTTCATGCAAATCACTGATGGAATATGTGCCAATGAGATTGTGAGGATTACTGCAATAGAAAAGTTGTTATGAGTGGTTAGGTTTGAATTCTTACAAGTTTGGTGAATCATCTTTTAGAAATAAGTTTTTATGTTTAGATATTCTTCATCCCTTTCCTCGGAAGATATTTTAGAATATAATTCATCATTCGGAGAACCAGCTCACTTTGGAGATTCCTCTTTCATGTAGATCACCCACATCTGAAAGAGGTTTCCATGTTTCAATAGTTTATTGAATACTGCATTTAGTAGGGTGCAAAACTATTGATAATAGTAACTTAACAAAGATTACCTTATTTTGGTGAGAAGCAATAACAACAACTCACTTGATTATATATTGTTGCATCTAGCGAGAAGCAATAGCCTGACACAATATTTTGAAACTTGGGTTTTAATAATTAAATTTTATTTTTGAGATCTATTAAAATTAAGGTATGCATCAAATGGTGAGCCTTACAATTTCTTTTATTCTTGCAGGTATTTTCATATTTGGTGGTTGAAGTCTCCAAAATAGGAATTAATTGCACATTTCTTGAAAGAGACAGAATTGATGGTTGTGTTTATTTAGACTAGAAGTTGTACATTACATCTTTTATATTTGGTTTAGGATGAGAAGGTGTATGCTTGTGTGTATTTTATATTATTATGTGATTAGTATAATAATAATATTGTACGTCTTTGGACAAAAGAGTTGCAAGATTACAAAAGGTCAAACTATTTTTTTATTCATATAAGTTGATAATTATATTGATTCAAAATAAAATATTTACATGCATTTAGTTGCCTCTACAACCTGAGAATTTTCCATCCAGTGAATATGACCGCATAGGGTTTGGACAATTACATCAATTTCACAATCTTTCCAAGTATGAGTTTATATCTTAGTGTTATGCCCTAGCCAGAATTCCTCTTATATCTCCATTCCTTTTTTCTAGTTATTCGAACCTACATCCAAAAAATTCACCCCACATATAACCAACTTGATCATCAGCTATGTCGAGCCTCCACATGAAATCCCTAAATTATCCATCTTTGACCTAAGCTCCAAGAATGCCAAAATTAAAGTCACCCTTTACCTATCTGCAATTGTTTGTAGGAAATATTCAAAATCATGAATCCATCCCCATCCAAGAGTCACCTCCAAGGTAAGGAATTTCTTGAGGAATCTTGCAACACACTTAACTCGTATTCAGTTTTGTGCAAGTGTTGGCCTGAAGATATCTAGTAGGAAGGGGTAGCATTTTACCATTACTCTAGGAGAGAAAAGCAGTTGTAGATCCCTCAAACAAGGTATCCCTTCTCTCAGACGTGTTGTAGCAAATTTTTCTTCCACCCCACCCAAAAACTTGACTTTGATGAGCATCCTTACCATAGAAAGAGTCATCCCCTTGAAAAATTTCAAGTCCAAAAGAGCTATTATGAATCATGAAGCGATATCAGAATTCACCCTATATCACTCTCTCACCTCCATGAATTCTCTACCCAGAATTAGCTTCACGACCTCCAACTCCAAACCACCATCGACAGTGAGACATACTATAATATTTTCTTTGTGATTGTGCCCTAGAAGGCCATTTGCCTTCTTGAGCCTATCAGTCATACCAGGGTGTCCATGAGTGAGAGCCTAGTCTTGTCTTTTCACCACCCTTTTTGTTGCTTATGCTTGGGCTCCCACCTAGATATATTGGCCTTTGTAGACACTTAAATTTTTTTGATTGATACTATGTATCTGATTCTGATTAAATAAAACCAGTTCTTCCTAAATCACCCTGAACTAGCCAATTAATTAAATAATCAACATTATTTAGTTAAAATCAACAAATTCATCTATTAATCAAATAATTAAATTTATTTTATTAATTCACCCTTTCTTCTAACTAATGTTCATCATATTTAATTAAATAAAATCATTTATTTAAATCTCACTAAATCCTCTCATTTGATTAAACCAATCAAATCAAATGTCACAATCCCCTAACCCATTCCAATTAATTTTGAATTAATTAATCCTAAATCACTTTCTAATCATCATTAATAAATCCTCCAGCTTTTAACTCCTCAAGAGTTAAATCAACCCATGATCAACTAACTAGGTTGCACATGAAATTCATTTATTTTAATTAACTAATTCCTCTATTTATCCTCACAAAGGAATATTCCTCCCAACCACCTCCTCATTCAATTTCCCTCCAAAGGTTCCAAAAACCTATCACATCCTCGATAACTTCTCTTACATCTTCAATAACTCCTCTGACATCCTCTCACATCTCCAACCACATTCAATAAATTCTTCTTACAACCTTTCAAATCCTCAACCATTCTCATTTATTCCTCTTACATCCCCCTTTCCTCAACACATTTCCCAAAATGTGCTCCACTCTCACCTAATAGGATTGTGACAAGTGTCACATTCCTATTGGATCCCATTTTATCCCACATTCACCAATTTCTCTCATTCCTCAACCCTTGAGTTCTATAAATAGAAGCATTCTCTTCACAATATAGAACCACAACTTCAAGCATTCTTACTATAGGCATTTCAACTCATAACATTTCATCGTTTTCATCATTTTAGCTAAGTTTCATCACTATTTGGAGTCAATCTCATACTTTGGATCATCAACATCATCAAATCTTATCAAATGGATTGGGAAAGGGTCTCTTTCCACATCAAAGGAGCACCACTCCCCCTATGGGATGAAGGTTTAACTATTTCAATTGGATTTCCTGTTACCTTTAGTTAATTTGTTTTCATTTTCATGTTTTCTCTTTGATTTGGCTAATAATTTCATAGGGAATACTATATTTGGCTTTCTAAAATGTTTAACAAGTGTTTGTTGATCTTGTGTTAGCTTGTTGTAGGTTTGGTGTTCACATTTTGGCTCTAGAAGGAGGGCTAACCATTTTATGTTTATGAATTTTGCTTGAAATTTCCATTTTTTGCAGCTATAGGGGAGCGACACCGCGTTTAACTAATACATCATCATCTTTTCTTGCAACATCACATTTGCTTACTTGCAGAGAATCACCTTTACCTCTAGTGTCGCCTTTGCCATGTCATGCTGCCTTTGTTCACTGTTGTCGCATCACATTTGCTTCAATGTCGCTTTTGTCTATTTTATCTTCTATCTAAATTCTACTTCTGACAGAGCGTCACCTTTGATTATGCACCGTGTATGTGCTCTTTTTCCTCTGCAAAGAGTCACCTTTGCTTATCAACAGAGTGTTGCCTTCATTTTCAGTGTTGCATTTGTTAGTTATAGAGCGTCACCTTCATTATACAATGTCGCCTTTGCAGGAAAGAGAAGAAAATTGATTTGGAGACCTAAAAGCATTTTTTAATGCTCTTTGTAATAGATTAGGCTTTCCAATTCTTCTTTTCATTTTCTATTTTAGGACCAACTAAAGTAATTTTGGGCTTAAAATTAACAAACAACACAAGCTTTGTCAAATTTGGATTAAAATTGAACATTAGGAACTTACTAGACTTTGATTTTGGGCTAAAATTGAACAAGACAAACTCACATTTAGCTTGGTGCTCTAAAAAGAATTCATCTTTACTTTGGGTTTAAAAAGAACTTGTGCCTTCAAATTTTTTGAGATTTTTTGCAATTTGTGTCATTTGAATGCATATGCACTTCTCTCGCACCTTTCGATGATCTTGAGAATTAAAAGCATTCTAGTGACATTGGTTGTCTAAAAATTACCCACACATTTCAAATTTGGATCTAAAATTGAACAATCATGTGAGTGTGAAGGAAATGAATTGTGTTTGTTCCCTCTTAGTGCTTTACGCAATCTAGGCGATCAAACTACAAATGTACTTCACTTTTTTTAATCTTTAGAAGGCCTTTCTCCCCTCTTCGAAAGGAGGGAATGACCCAAGCGGTAACGAGCTAAATTCAAGCTCTTTCAAACCACTATATAAATTTTTGATTGCAAGAAAAGTTTACAATCAACAGGAAGCGGTACATGATAGCTCTCCCCTAGTTATGATACGTAAATCCCTTGTTCTAAGGGTTGAGAGATATTTTGACAGAGTTTATCATTGTATCCCCTAAACTAGATGTCCTTACTACAACCCTTTGTTTAAAAGGCCAAAATCCTTAATACTTGTTGGTGCAACAACAATCATTTTTAAGCCACCCCACATTTGTACTATTCAAAGTAGAAACAAAATAAATCCTTAAGGTCTCTGGATCTTTAGGATTTTTAGATTTGGTGGTTCCGAGAAGTGTGTGTTGTGGAGGGGAGCTAGTGTCGCCAAATCTCTAATTGTTCACTTTGTCTTAGTGTTTGGAGAAATCCAAGTGGGGACTCAACAAAGTATAGCCATTTCTATCCTAGGATTTTACAACTTGTGAGTCAGTCAAATACATTGCTTGGATCTCAAACTTTGAAACAAACATTCAACAAGTCATCAAAATTTCAAACCCTTTGGAAGAACAAATATCCTTGAAGAGTCCAAATATTACTACTTGTCCCTAGGAATTTTATCCTTAGAGGCTTCTAAATATTTGGGCCTATATCTCAATTTGTTCTCTCCAAAGTCAACCTAGGAAAACTATGGCCTTGATTATTTGATTTTCACATAATGGACCTTGTAGAATGAAAAGGAGTTAAGACATAGACATTCAGTTTGAAAGCTAAGAAAGAAGTGTTGATGTGGTAAAAAGAATCCATTTAATCAAGATAAGAGACAATTGAACCCCACATATGTGTTTGTTCTCATGATTTTCTGCAAAGTCAAAATCCAAAAGCCAAGGTCCATTAATCATCATAAGTGTCTTAGTCCAAAGGCTCTCAAGAAACATCTTTTAGCACTTTACGAAACTAGAGATAGATTGGTATACAAATTTTACAAACATGCTTCAAAGGACAATACAAACTTGTATTCATTCTATTATTGTCAAAATCCGGGTCTTTTCCAACGTTTTGAATTTATTACAAAGAGTTGAAAGTTTTAGAGGTATAACATGTTCTTCAAAACCTTGGTCTTGTAAATAAAGTCTCTCTAGGTTCATCCAGGATCAAAGTCAACACTTTCATTTGTCACATCATCAATCAAATCCCATCTCACAATCAGCTTTTAGAACCTTGGAAAAATCATTTATGCTAGACTTATGGTAAATCCTTCAATTAAAATCAAAATCACTTTGTTTGGCTAGGTGTGTGTGGATGAATCCTTCTTCACACATTTAGTTAAATTATCAACCCCTTTGGACAAGTTTACTCCAAGATAACATCTAACATCTAGGATCTACAAGTCCAAATCAAATCAAACCAAATCCAAATCAAAAACCAAAATCCTAAAGTATAGTATTCATCAAAAGTTCTTAAAAGTTCAATCATCCATATCATTCACCCTTCATCTATCTCATCACCATCATTTGATCCTTAAAACATCCTAGATTTTCTTTTTGTACCTAAATTTTAGACCAACCTAAGGAGTTAGAGGTTTACCTCCCATATTCCTAAAAGTTCATCCCAATTTTATGGTCCAAACAAGATCACAACACAAGAAGATCATGGAGAAAAACAAGGAAACATCCACTTCCAGTGATTTGAGTCAAACTGCATCAAAATTTAACCCTATGGAATCTACCAACCCTCCACTTAACCCCCCTCAACTACCACAAGATATTCAATAGGAAGGTTTCCAAGTGGAGGATGTCACCAACAACTTCCAAGGGATGACCCAAGATGAAATAATTGAACTAGTCCAAAATCCTAAAACACACAAGATTGTCAACACAGTCATGAGGCTCAATCCCACATAATACTTGTTGGAATTAGCAAAGGAAGGGGCTAAACAACCTTTCGATTTTGATGTGAGTATTATTGTTGAGCAACCTCTTGGGAACATGCCACCGATATTATTCCCAAGCATCATCCAGCCCATCATACAACCAACATCTTCTCATGCTCCAAGTCAACCCATGATCACCAAAGGAAGTTCATTACTCCAATCCCTTCAAGGGCATCAACTTGTCAACACTCAAAATCTAGAGGCTAACACAATCTTGGGTATGCCTATAATCATCCCACATGATCCAAAACATCCATATGTGCCACTCATTTTCCATGCTACAAACAACCCCTCCACATTTTCTGCAACACCGACATACCCTCTTGATACACAAGTCTCTCTCCCCATTATGTCACAAGGACAAGTGGATTTATTTGGACAAGTGGGTACTTTCAATACTTCCACCTCACAAGGGAACACACCACCAATCTTCTCATCATTCCCTCTTTTTCCATCAACATTTGCACCAATCCGAGGTTTAGGGCAACCCCCTTTACCCAACATACCAATCCAAAACCAATCAAATCAAATCAATCTACCAATCACAAGTCAAATCAACACATCAATCATACCAAATCCTCTGAGCATTCCTTTGAAATCACAACACCAAGTGGCACCAATCCAAACATCACAACCAATCATTACATCATCTACAACACCTCAAACATCCCAAAACATGGTCTCCCAAGGACCTAGCACATCAACCATACCATCTACCACACAAACCCTTGTCATCACTCAACAAACACCTCAAAAACCACCCCAACAATCTCTCATCACACCATATCACACCATCCCACAAGATCCCCCACCTCCACCACCAAATCCAAATACAACAAATCAATATATTATCACCTTATAAGCAGCACAACAAGCTTACCAAAAACCCTTGCAGCAATTTCAAGCACAAGCACAAGCCTTGTTGCAAGCTGCACAAGCCGCACAATAAGCTCAAGCTCAAGTACATGGGTAAGCTCAATACCAAGTGCAACAAGCCCAAGCATAATCCATGTTACAACAACAAGCTTATCAACAAGCCTTGCAACAACAACAAGCGTTGTTGGTGCAACAACAACAAGAAGCCCAACAACAAGCATTGTTGGCACAACAACAACAACAAGACCAACAACAAGCATTGTTGGCACAATAATAAATATAGGAATACCAACAAGCATTGCTTGCACAATAAAACTTACAACAACCTCTCACAAACATGCAACAAAATTCCTTGAACAAAAACACTCAAGCCACCCCATCCTTCATCCAACCAAATGAACCATCTCAAAACACTTACATCCCACCACCTGATCCACAAAATGACCTTTCCATGCAAGTCAAATTGCTTTCACAATAGATACAAGACATCCAATCTGGAAAGGTTAAAAAATAACAAGGGAATTTGTGTCCCTATCTATTTGATAAAAGCATTGCAATGGTTCCATTTCCACCAGGCTTTGAAATACCAAAATTCGATAAATACCGAGGGAACAAAATCCTGAAGATCATATTGTACATTGTATGGAGGTTGCATATGATGATTCATATCTAATGTGACTCTTCCCTCAAAGCTTGGCTAGTCTAGACATGGAATGGTTCTCTTGTGTCCCCCTGGCATTAAAAAGTTCCAAGAAATCATGGAATTTTTCATCCAAAATTATTCATTTAATTTAGGCATGGAAGTGAGCTTGAAAGAATTATCTGGCCTAAAAAAATCCAAGGGAGAAATATTTGCAGCTTTCTTACAATGATGGCGATCCAAGGCTAGCAAGAGAAAATGGTCTATGCCAGAAGAACAACAAATTGGGACTATCATCTCCAACCTTGAAGGGAAATTTTCCTTTCATTTGAAAATTCAATGCACAACAACATATGACCAATTGATCCCTAAGGAGCTCAACATTGAAAGAGCCCTTATAGCACAAGGGGGCACATCCACATACCAAGAAAATCGACCATCAACAAGTTACAATGACAAACCTCGCACATGGGCCAAGAAAAAGAATGTTACCAATGATGGTGTCGTTGACGCCAAAGTTGTTAGTAGTGCCCCGAGGAAGAATACACAACAACAAACATACCACCAACCACAAATCAATACCCAAAAAAACCCACAAATCAACCCATCATCTCAACAACAACCCAACAATCAAACTGTCAGCAACATAAATGCTTAAGGGGGACCACCCACAAAGAAAAAATATCCCCCTAAATGAAAATATGCACCACATGGGGAACCAATTGAATCTGTCATGCAACAATTGGTACAAGCTAATCTCATTAAAATTCTAGTTTATAAAAAATTACCAAGAGCCTCAAGTTAAACCACCATGGTATAATGAGAAGCACCTTTGTGACTTTCAAAAAATAAAGGGACACATGACAGCCAGTTGTATGAGACTCAAGAATTTGATCCAAGATCTCATTGATGATAAGACCATAACCATTGAGCAACCAACTGGGAATCAAGATCTTAAGATATACACGAATCCGCTGTCATATCATAATAAAGGAAACAACAATGGTAAAGGAAAGAGTTACAACAATGTGAACCATATCTATGACCATGTTGTTACATTCTTAGATGAATGGGTAACAGTTGTCAATATCAAAGGACCTAAAGCTGTGTGTGGAGTTACCACACATGGTGGCCAAATCTCCATCCCAGGACCTTCACCAACACCCAAAGCACCCACCGCCAATCTGAAATCAATCCCTAATGGTTACAATGTCCTAGATCAATTGAAAAATACCCCCACCCAAATCTCCATCATGGAGTTGCTAAAATCTCACCTACACATAGGGAAATCCTAGAAAATGCATTAGTTGCATCTTTCATCCAGATCTTGATGTACACCAGTTCCAAGCTATGATCAAAAATATCACTACACCGCATCTCCTCACATTCTCTGAGCATGATCTCCCAACCCAACCATCTCATAACTGTGCACTCCATCTCAAAGTCCTAGTCCACAAGAATAAAGTCAAATGAGTCTTGGTGGATGGAGGTGCAGGTTTGAATATTTGTACTCTATAGGTAATAAAGAATCCAGGATTCTTAGAAGATGTCATCGAAAAAGGTAAAGGTATCACTATCAAGGCTTATGATGATCAAGAATGGGTGTCTAAAGGCACCATTCAACTCCCTATCCAAGTAGGTCCAACACTCATGGAGACCACTTCCTAGGTCCTAGACCTTGAAATACCATACAATATCCTCCTAGGGTGCCCATGGATCCATGGGATGCAAGCTATCGCATCCACATTCCATCAATGTGTCAAATTCCCTTATCAAAATCAAGAAGTCACGATCCATGGTGATCCCAAACCATTCTATTATTGCAAAAATATGGAGGCCATGTATTACAAGATCCCTCAAGTCCCAAAAAATGATGAGGGACCCACATCCCCTTATGTTGACCCATCTACCCTAGCCTCCACTTTTGAGACAAAGACACCTTCCATTCAAAACATCCTAGAAGTTAAGGTTATCATCCAAGATAATGGGTGTGGATACTATAAAATGGAAAAGAGTACCTTTGTGGTAGGAGAGTTACCTCAACCTCCTAGATCTCATGGGTAACCACAACTAATCGACACAACATCTCAGACCTTCAAATCAGAACCCTCTACATTCAAAAGGTGGGGAGACCTAAGCCAAGAAGTGGTAGATGAGAAAGATGTATCAAGTCTGTTATATCAAGATGAAAGACCTGTACCTAATCTTCCCATGGAAGATGATAACAAAGGGCTACAACTAATGTTTAATTGGGGTTATAACAAAAATGAGAAGCTCGAGAAAAATGACAACAGTCTATTAGAACCTATCATTCCTGAGAAGCGCCTAAATAATCTTGGCCTTGGATGTACCCCTACAAAGCTAACCATACTTGGAAAAAGTGCTACGGTTAAAATAGTCAAAGCTTCCCTATCAGTACACGTATCGATTAGTTATCTTTTTGATGATACCTTGTCCGACCTACCCATGTTATTTGAGGACTCCTCCCTTTTTATGATCACCACCATTTCTTTCGAGTCAAGTAACCAAACCATTGAACTAAAGCTTGTTTACCCCCAATTGATATACTGTGACCAACGAGGACCACCGATCTTAGACACATTTGAAAATGATGAGGCTCTCTCAAAATTAATGGGACTAAGGGGTACTCTACCATATGGAGACCAAAAATCAGGGTTTGATATTGAGCTGGACATGCATGTGTACTATGGAGAAATGATTGAATCTCTTAGTCGCAAAATAGAAAATCTAAGAGTAACGTCTAGGTCTTTAAGTGAAAACCACACTGTGGCACTTTCTGACCCAAAAATAGTAAAAAAAAAGGATGTATCCGATGGTGAAAACCTCTCTGAGGTGCCAAAGGATGAGGGATTCAATCTTCCCCTTAGTGCCATCCATCAAGAAAAATCAGTAGTATTGGTAGAAAAATGCAACCCAATCAATCTAGGAACTGAAGAGACACCACACATAACTTTCTATGCTGAGTCACTTATGACCAAGGAACAAGAAAAGCTAGCTGCATTTCTGAAAAAAAAGGAAAGTGAGTTTTGCATGGACCTATGTCGACATGCCAGGCCTTGATCCAGAGGTAGTAGTCCATCACCTAGTTGTCTATCCAGAGGTGAAACTAGTAAGACAAAATTGAGAAAGATGCATCTGCAGATCACATTATTGGTCAAAATTGAGTTGCAAAAACACCTTGACACTAGCTTCATACAACCCATTGACTATCCCGAATGGGTTTCCAACCTTTTACCTATTTGTAAGCCAATTGGGGGAATCTGTATATGCACAGAATTCAGGGACTTGAACAAAGCATGCCCTAAGGATGATTTCCCTCTTCCTAATATAGACATGATTGTAGATCTAACGACAAGGCATGAAATGTTATCATTGATGGACGAGTTTTTAGGGTACAATTAGATTATGATAGCAAAGGATGATCAACAAAAAACAACCTTTACTTGTCCATGGGGCACTTATTGTTGGAACATGATGTCATTCAGGTTAAAGAACATAGGAGCTACTTACCAAAGGGATATGACTCTGATTTTCCATGACATGATCCACAAATCTGTAGAAGACTATGTGGATGACATACCAGCCAAATCAAGAAAGTGTCAAGATCACATAGCAACATTGAGCCCAATATTTGACCGACTGGAAGAATATAAGGTAAGACTCAATCCTAAGAAATGTAAGACATCAGGAAAAATCCTAGGATATATTGTATCAATGAGGGGAATCAAGATAGACCCTACAAAAGTCAAAGCAATTCTAGACATGGAAGCACCACAAAAACTAAAACAGGTGAGGGGTTTATAGGGTAGGCTTCAATCAATTTGCAGATTCATAGCACAATTGGCAGACAAAAGCATCCCATATTCTCATCTACTCCACAAGGGGGTAACATACAAATGGGATGAGAACTGTGATCAAGCATTTAATCAGATCAAAGAATACTTGCTAATGCCATCATTCCTCATGCCACCAATCTATAAAAAACCACTCATCCTCTACAGATTAGCTACAGTGGCAACTCTTGGTGCTCTCCTAGCTTGGAATGATGAAACAAGGAAAGAGAGAGACATTTACTATATTAGTAGGACCATGGTGGGACACGAGCTAAATTACACATTCATTGAGAAGGCTTTCCTTGCACTAGTGTTTTCCTCACAAAAAATTAGGCACTACATGTTGGCTCATTAGATAAAGCTCATCGCCAAGATAGACCCCCTCAAGTATCTACTTTATAAAGCAACATTCACAGGATGAATGGCTAAGTGGTTCATGATCTTAACATAATACAACATTGAATATGTAGAATAGAAAGCCATCAAGGGGTAGGTAATCACAGATCGATTGGCAGAGGCACCTATATATTATGAGAACCCACTAGCATCAAATTTTTTAGATGAGTCCATTTTCAACCTCAGTGCAGCAGATCATTGGAGGGTATATTTTGACGGATCATACACATAGCATGGGTTAGGAGCAAGAGACTTCTTCATCACACCGCAAGGGGACTGTATCCCAAAATCATACAGGTCATCATTCTTGTGCACCAACAATATTTCTGAGTATGAGGCCCTTGTCATAGGAATTTGGATTGTAGTTGACACTATGGCTACAATTGGATCATTGTTGGATATCCCATGCAACATCCCTAAACATGAATTCCTAGTAGAGCAACTTCTCGTACCAGATTTTGAGGTACAAAAATTTGAGTTCGTGTGTGAAATCATTGGTCTCGGTGATCCTTGGTACCATGAAATTTTCACCTACCTAAAAATAGGAATCCTCACCAACATCACCTCAAACCTTAAGAGAACCTTTATCAAAAAGTCATCCTATTTTGTCATCTTAAGTGATACCCTTTATTGTAGGAGTATCGAAGGAACTCTTTATCTATGCCTTAACCTCGAGGAAGCTTTGACTGCTTTAACTAAGGTACACAACAATATTTGTGGTTTGCATTCTAGTGGTATGACCTTATCCAAGAAACTACTAAGGATTGGGTACTACTAGCCTACAATGGAGAAGGAAGCTCATGACTATGTTTTAAAATGTTTGCAATTTCAACAACATGGGGACCTCATCCATGCACCAACTTAGGAGCTCCAACCGATTATAACACCCTGTCCCTTTTCACAATGGGGGCTCGATCTCATTGGAAAAATCACACCCACCTCATCTGATGGATACAATTTCATTATCACCGCCACATAATACTTCACAAAGTGGATAGAAGCCATCCCCATGACCTATATCATAGGGAAGAAGATCTCAAAGCTCATCCCAAACTACCTCATTTTCCATTGCGGTGTTCCCCAAGCCGTTATCTCAAATAACGAGACACCTTTCAAAAACCATTATTCCCGCAAGCTATGCCAAAAATTCAATATCAAACATCACTTCTCCACCCCATACTGCCCCCAAGGTAATGGCCAAGTTGAGGCTACAAATAAAACCATCTTGAAAATCCTAAAGAAAACAGTCAATGAAGTTGGTCATGACTGGAACCTATAGTTGAACCCTGCCCTATGGGCCTACCAAAGGAGTATCTGCATGCCTATAGGTACAACACCCTTCTCCCTGGTCTATAGATTAGAATCCATCCTTCCCGTTTAGATCAAGCTCCCATCCTTGAGAATATAATTGCATAATATCATTACTGATGAATAATATTAGCTGTCATGGTTAAACGAGTTGGAACTATTGGATGAGTGGCACATGGATGCTTTGAACCATCTACAATTGTACCAAAACTATCTTAAACAAAGCTATAATAAAAATATCAAGACTCAATCATTTCAATTTGAAGAGCTCATGTTGAAAGAAAATCAGAAGAATGTACCAAATCCAGACAACAAGGGAAAATTTGAACCCAACTGGTTGGGACCCTTTGTCGTCACCGCAAGCTATAAGTCAGGAGCATATTAGCTATCCACACCTAAAGGTGAGCCTCTACATGAGCCCATCAAAAACTTCCATCTCAAAAAGTTTTATGCCTATGCTTGCAAGGTATAAATCTAAAAATACAAAAAAATATAAAAAATATAAAAAATCCAAAAAAATTAAAAAAAGGATTGGAAACAGTAAAGAAAAAAATTGCCCTCTAGTGAAACCACTTCGGTCGTACTTTGGGCAAGTACCTTGGTGAAAACCTGACAAATAGGTGCCTTGTGTAAATAAGCACTTTCCATCCACCATAGATTCTTTGACTTGATCCCCATCACCTACCATCTCTTTCCATCACTTTCACCCATCACATTCCATTGATCCTTCCATTACTCATCTGCATCTGTATCATAGCTTGATCATGCATCGACATCATGTTCCTAGAACTACTTGGAACATTCATAAGGTTAGTTTGTCCTGCCTATATTAGAGTAGTCTATTGTATCATGATGGGGGCATGTTCTTATACCTACATTGGATTGGATTCGTGTATATTCTTGAAATTTTCCTTAAAACCAAAAAATCCAAAAACATTCATAAAATTAGAAAAATCCAAAAACATTCATAAAATCAAAAAATCCAAAAACATCCAAAAATGTCAAAAATCCCAAAAACAAGTCAAAAACATCAAAGTTCAAAAACTAAGTTGTCATGTCGAACTACAAGGCTTCTGCATGTATAACGTATGCAAGGATAATCTTTGATAATCCCCTGAGGCCTCTAGGTTAGGTCCTTTAGGTGTCCATCACAATAAACTGATAATCCATACATGTTCATATTCTTCATCAATAAACAAGTCTGTGTCAGTCTGAACTATGTCGTCTCTAAGCTTAAACGTAGGCAAGGCCACCATTGATGAGCCCCTGAGACCCAAAAATCTGAAAAACAACCTCATAACATTTCAAAACATCAAAAACATCAAAATATTTTAAAACGCTTCACTCACAATCAATCATCCATAATAAATCAATTGTCACCTTCAGCCTTTGGAAATAAAAATAGAAACAACCACAAAAATCAGTAAAAGCAAACTTCAAATGTAAAATCAAAATCAAAACAACAAACTTTTAAAATGCAAAATCAAACTCTTGAGCTTTTTAGCAAACATGTCAATCGACCTTATATCAATTAACTTTTCAAACAACCTATCCACTTGCTACCATCCACTAACATGTCCTAGGATGTATCCTTCCTACAATGGGCATTATCTATTGGCAAAACACTTTGGATACTTATCCTAAGTAAAACACATCCCTTTGGCTAGAGGTATGAAGAACATTGACTTGTTTGTTTACTTGATCTTTTCTTTTGATTTATCTTATTGCGCTCATTCCAATGACCTCTTAATGATGTCTAATCAAAATGATTTAGAGAGAAAGGAACGGGGGCATTGATCATTATTTTTTGTCTTTTGTATTTGTTGGATATTCTTGTAATATAACCTTGGTCATGCAAATTTGTTATGTGTGTAGGGAGGATGTTTTGGATACCTTGTTGACTATTACATTGGGAGGTTTTTCCTTTCTGTGTTTTGGTTTGAGAAGTTTTAAATGTCTAAGATACGCTCTAACAAGGTTTTGTATGCCAGGTGTGAACAAGAATATCCCTATCTGTTTGTCAAGTCAAAGCCCATTACACTAGATACCACGGCATCCTGGTTGTTTGTACCTTGATGCATCGTATCTATGTGTGTTATCAAACATAAGGAAAGTTATGCTCTTTACATCCCCAATCCCTATATAAGCAATACATCATCATCATTCATCATCATATCTAATAAAGTCTCGACAACTCATAGACTTGTTGGAATTCTACATCTTCTCAGAATCAATGGTTGATCCCTCTCATTCTTCTATCCTCTTTCATGCTAACATGGTATCATGTCATCCACAAACCATCTGCATCCTGCACAATAGGAAACATCATCCATTTCACATGCATTACATCATCACTAAATTCTTTTAGGATAATATAGATTTGTTATTCTCACCATCTTAATTCATCTCATTTGCACCATCATTATCATATAGATCTATTAGTCTAACTATCCATACATCCTTGTTGAACCTTTTCACGAGCTCGACCCAAATTTTGCAATTTTTGGTCGATCTTTTGAGGGGGCAGTATAGCAATGTAATTTCTTCCACTAGGAAAACAATGGGGCATCTAAAAAATCAATAAATTTTTAAATTTTGATATCGACAGTGCTATTCTTTCAACCAACGCAACAGGTACCTCACTTCAAAGAGGGGAAAAATGTAGACACTTAAAAAGTCTTGATTGATACTATGTATATAATTCTGATTAACTAACACCATTTCTTCCTAAATCACTTCGAACTAACCAATTAATTAAACAATTGACATTATTTAGTTAAAATCAACAAATTAAGCTATTAATCAAATAGTTAAATTTATTATAATAATTCACCCTTTCTTCTAACTAGTGTTCATTATATTTAATTAAATAAAATCATTTAAATAAATCTCCCTAAATCCTCTCATTTGATTAAACCTATCAAATCAAATGTCACAATCCCCTAACCTATTTCAATTAATTTTGAATTAATCAATCTTAAATCACTTTCTAATTATCATTAATAAACCCTCCAGCTTTTAACTCCTCAAGAGTTAAATCAACCCATGGTCAACTAACCAGGTTGCACATGAAATTCATTTATTTTAATTAACAAATTCCTCTATTTATCCTCACAAAGGCATATTCCAAGGAATATTCCTCCCAACCACCTCCTCATTCAATTTCCCTCCAAAGGTTCCAAAAACCTATCACATCCTCAATAACTTCTCTTACATCTTCAATAACTCCTCTTACATCCTCTCACATCTCCAACCACATTCAATAAATTCTTCTTACAACCTTTCAAATCCTCAACCATTCTCATTTATTCCTCTTACATCCCCCTTTCCTCAACACATTTCCCAAAATGTGCTTCACTCTCACCCAATAGGATTGTGACAAGTGTCACATTCCTATTGGCTACCATTTTATCCCACATTCACTAATTTCTCTCATTCCTCAACCCTTGAGTTCTATAAATAGAAGCATTCTCTTCAAAATATGGTTCCACAACTTCAAGAATTCTTACTATAGGCATTTCAACTCATAGCATTTCATCATTTTCATCATTTTAGCTAAGTTTCATCATTATTTGGAGTCAATCTCACACTTTGGATCATCAACATCATCAAATATTATCAAATGGATTGGGAAAGGGCTTCTTTCCACATCAAAGGAGCACCACTCCCCCTATGGGATGAAGGTTTAGCTAGATTTCAATTGGATTTCATGTTATCGTTAGTTAATTTGTTTTCATTTTCATATTTTCTCTTTGATTTGGCTAAGAATTACATAGGGAATACTAGATTTGACTTTCTAACATGTTTAACAAGTGTTTTTTGATCTTGTGTTAGCTTGTTGCAGGTTTGGTGCTCACAACCTTGCATGTATAAGAGTTACTCCTCTCAACACCATTTGTTATCACTACTTCATTCATACCCCTGGGTCTTTACTTAGTATCACTTTGAGATTAACATCCAAGTTATTTTGATTGGATTTCTATGGGCACATTAATGAGTGTCCTCAAATCTAAATAGATGAGCTTTCCTATTTATGACACATGCCACTAACTTTTTTCGATAATCCCTTGAAATATGAAGCCACCTTATTAGAAGAGACCCATCATTTTGAAATTTAGGCATGCAGATTGATAGTATAATGTTCTTCAACCATTCTATGATGTGAAATTATTGCCTGGAATAGCATATTAGATACTCCAAAATGTCATTTCCATAGAAACATTTCATACCACCAAACTACTTAAATGACTATAATTTTTTTATCACATTGTTGCTCTTTTATTTCTTCGGGTGTTTGTAAGACCATGAAAACACACCCATAAGCTCCAAGGGAAGCCCCTTGAGCATAAAATTTTTGAAGTGACCCAATGAGTATATTGCTCCATACAGGATAAAGTGACCAATATTGTGCTTCTCTTTATTTATAGTCAATGATATCCCAATTCCTATTCCATTTGTATGAAAACATGAACATGACTGTGTGTTTATGTAGCTCTTGCATTATTCAATAGGAATTACCCTAGGAAAGCATTGTAGGATAGCTAAGAATTTATTTGGAGATCACCCCTATGGCCTTCTAATTCAGATCATCTTCCCTAGCTTTTGCTAGCACATTTTCCTCTTTGTATATGTGACTAATGGTGAAGCTACTCAACCTCTTTAATTCACTTACAGTTCTAATTTTGGATTTTATTTTCCCTCACAATATTTATCACCAACATCGAATCCCCTTCTAACTCAACATTTGTGATTTTGAGTTCTTGGAAAAGTTGTAGGTTGCACAACAATACTTGGAATTTTGCTTCATTGTTTGTTCCCTTAGGTAGGGGCTTTGATAGCTTTTCAATCACGCAACCTTCTAAGTCCCTTAAATTGTATCCAACTCTCGATACTCCTAGATTTCCCCTAGCCACTTCATCAAAGTTTAGCTTATACCAACCAGGTTTAGGTGGCATCCATTTTTCCTCCATCCTAAATGATTGTGATGATTGACTTCCAAATCCAATCAGAGGTAGGATGTGTAGGCCAAACCAGACTTGTCTCATACTAGAGTCCCAGTTTGTGAAGGAGAATTATTGATGATTCTGGTAGGAAATTATGTTGTTTGTTACTTCAACAATTTTCAACTCTATCTTGTTAAGGAAGGTAGATTCATTTCTTTTTCTTGGAATATCCTTCTATTCCTTTCCTTCCACAACTTGCATAGGAGAATTGAGTGGCTAACCACCTAGAAACTTGTAAAAGAGAATTCCTCTTTAGATAATGCCATGTTTTGAGCCATCTAAGGATATTTTTGGGAAGGGAATTCACCCAACCAAGTTTTGTACATAACCATCTCCATCATTCTTGTGCAAAGGGGTATCCAATAAGCAAGTGTTTGTGTTCTTCTCACTATTTTTGCATAGGACGCATCTTGATGGACCATAGTATCCCAATTTAGCAAATATGTCCAAAGTTAATATCTTTTTTTGAAGGGTTTCCCAAGTGAAATTGCTAGCCTTTGAAGGACATAGTTTGTGCCAATAGATGTGAGTTGGTAGCATGGTGGCTGCATCGACCTTATCTAAAATTTTGTATCCTTATTTTATACTATAGTTTCTAGACTTCAAGGTTTCCCATACAGTTTTATTTCTACCATCCCTAATTATTATTGCCATATTTTCCAATATTCCACATAATTTCTCTTCTTTTTTAGGTAGTATCCCCATTGAGTTCAGTTCTTTCTACTCCCATGATTGGACACCATCTTTCACACTTAGATATAATCTCTGACATATTTTCCCCATGCTTGTGTAAGACATCTGTGTGTCTACTCTATTGTAACATTTTTTTCCAATCTGGGGAATCCCCCCATGAATCTTCCCAAAATAAGGTTCTTTTCCCATCATGCACACCCCATGTTCGATAGTTAGTGATTAGAAAGTGACATTCCTTGATGAAATTCTAGGTTCTTGAACCTTGAGGCAAATTCTTAGTCATTAGGATACCTGACTCATCAATATCATTTATGTATTTGTATTTGAGGATCTTCACCCACTTTGTGTTGGGCTCTGTATAATTCTTCCAAATCAGTTTGGGCCCTAGAGCCTTATTTTTCTTGAGTATATCCCTTAATCCTACCCCCCCTACAACTTTTGCTTTATAGACTTTATCCAATGCTATAAGTGAAATCTTGTTTTCTCTTTTGCAATCCCTTGCCAAAAGAATTTTTTCATATTTTGATTCAATTTATGATTCACCCTTGATGATATGGCTAAACATGACAACCACCTACCTTTCCATTGTGAAATTTTGTTGTTGACCTTATCTTCAAGGGGATCCCACATATTTTTTCCTTTTAATCCCTTTACCAAAGGTAGACTGAGGCAGGTGTTTGGTAGGGAGCCTTTCTTGTAGTCGACAACTTTGATTATTTATTGCTCCTTCCAAGGATCTATATTCAAGAAGTATATCTCAAATTTTGAATTGTTTACTTCTTTTCCTAACACAACAACAAAAATTTCCAAGGGGGTGATCCCATAATAGTGGTTTACAATTTTTGGCCCAAACTGGACACTGAAATTATTATTTTTAACTAAATCTTCACATTCGGGCACCTATAGCGGCTAAACTGTGAGGAATTTAAAGATGGTGCAAACTAGAGTCTCATCAAATTTTGTCTGTAGATTCTAAAAAATATTTTTTCAAAATTTTTGGAATCAAATTGCACTTCTTTTCCATCTCCCACAAAAATTGTTTTTTTCTTCAAAACAACATTTTTAAAAGTGAGACTTACAGGTATAGCATAACTTTTTTCCATGAAGGATAAAATTCTAATTCTTTCAAATTTAGATTTGTAACTCTGATATCTAGTGCTTTCACTTGGTTAGATAGTTTTTATTGAATATTTTTTCCTTAATCAAGTTTCAAAATCAAATGAATTACAATTCATATCAGCGACCGTATAAGCGTAGCTTTTTGTATATGTCAAAATTTTATTTTTTTTTTGTTGGATCAAGGATTTTAATATCTGGTACACTCATATTTTTCTTTTTTTTTTATAATCTGCTATTTTTCCACATGTACAAAACATAGACCTTAATTTTTGATGAAAAACCTATGTTTAACAAAACTAAAAAACAAATACATAACAAAACCAAAACATATTAAAATTATATTCATTGGATAGCTTGTTCTGAGGAATACCATAATCATTTGAAATAAATTTTAAATGAATTCATTTGATCCCCCAAAAGCTAAATCAAAAGTGATTTTTATCAGCATTTTGATAGGTGTAAAGGAGACGCTGTTATAGGTATGGTTTAAAACTAGCGAGGTTCTATCCAAGGGGTTTGATCTAAGGTGATTTGATCAAACCCTCTTCAATTGGAATCCTTAAAATGGAACTTTTTAAGGCTTAAATCATTATATTTTCTAAAAATATGTGATTTCAGCTAAAATTCGTTCCTCTCAGGAATTGTAAACCACTATTATGACAGCAGCCAAGGTTACTTTCAATTGAATTTCCTCCCTCCTTTTTGTTTCTCCAAATAACATAGTATCATCAACAAATTATTGATGTCTGATGACCCCCATATTACTTTTGATTTGAATGCCCTCTAAGTTGTCATTTTTTATTTCTTTTATTATTGACCTGCCCAATGCTTTTTCCATAATGATGACGAGGAAGGGAGAGAGTGGGTCCCCTTGTATTCCTCTAGACCTCTCAAAATAACCTTTAGGGGATTTACCAACACCTAAAACCTAGGGAGAATAATGTAATTGAACATACAATCCACCCATCTTTTTTTAAAACCAGATGCCTCTAAAACTTTGCAAAGAAATATTTAGTTTACCCAATCATAGGCTTTCCTGATATCCAATTTGACCATCATACATCATTTCTTTGTTTGTTGAATAGAGTGTATTGCTTCTTAGGAAATTATCACCCCTTCCAAAATCAACCTCCTATGGACAAACCTAGTTTTTTCTTTTGAAATTATGTCAAGGAGGTGTTTTATTACACTTGTTGCAGCATTAGCTAGTATTTTATATAAGGTATTACATAGTGATCCAAAAGTCATCAAGGGAAGCTAGTTTCTCCTTCTTAGGTATGGGGCAGATGAATGTATTATTGATTTCTTTTAATACTTTTCCAGTATTCCTAAATTCTTTTATGGCTACTGCAACATCCTTTCCTACTACCCCAACACAAAAGAAAGAAGCTAGATAGTAAACTATCTAGACTAGGTGCTTTGTCTAGATACAGTTGGTTGGAAACCATTCTTATTTCATCCTCGAAGAATTTACTCATTAGTATTTTATTCCGCTCTTTTGTTACAAGGCGTGGAATACATTGAAACAACTATTTTTGAGCTTTCAAGTCTGATCCTTCCCATTTTTTAGTAGGTTGCTACAAAAATTCATTGTCTCCTTACCTACATCCTTTGGGTTATTAAGGATTGTTCCATCATTTCTTCTAATGCTTGTAATTATATTAATGCCTCTATGCACTTTTGTTGTATTATGGAAGTATTTGGTGTTTTTCTCTCCTTCATTGATCCATGTTTTCCTAGATTTTTGCCTCCAATAGATCTCTTTGGATAACATGTCTTCATATTCCCTCAATAATTCTTTTTCCTTCAAGTATTTTCCATTATCCATCCTTGATTTTAGAACATCTTCGTTCAATGTCCTCAATTCTTCTTCTAGCTCCTTCGTAGTTGCAAAAATATCTTTGAAATGCCTCTTATTCCGTTCTTTCAACTACTACTTAATCAATTTTAGTTTCGTGGAAACATAAAACATTTTGGTTCTTGTTGGGTTTGTTTTTTCCCACCATTGTTTTATTAATTTGAAGAATTTCTTATCCCTCATCCACATGTTTTTAAATTTAAAGGGGCATTTGATTGGTTTTTTCTCCCCAAGGATTTCTAATTGTATTAGGTAGTGGTTTGAACTGGATTGTCGGTAGATAATAGCTTCCTTTGAGAAAGGAAAGACACCCTAATGCCCTTTAAATAAGAACCTATCTATTTTTTTAGTGATGTTACTAAATCCTAACCTCTTATTCATCCATGTGTAGTCACCATTTTCCATCAAAATTTCAACTAGTTGATTAACTCTTACAAACTCCTCAAAGTTTGACTAAGATTTGTATTTTATTTGGACCCCCCCTTTTGTCACTATTGTGTAAAATTGCATTAAATTCCACCCAAAATATAATTTCATTTGGATCTAGTGCAAAGAGGTTTCTCAACTTGCCCCAAGTCTCTTTTTTCTTATTACAGGATTTTGGTCCATAAGCATTCACTAAAATAAAATACAAGTTTGATGTTAGGCTTCTTACCTTATATGCCATCCAATGTTGACTTGCAGTTTTCCCCTTGATGTATACTGACTGTTGTCATCTAAATGTGATTAGGCCTCCTGAGGCCCCCTCAACCTCTATAAACTCCACATTCCAATGCTTACACCTCCTTTTGAAAGCTTCCACTTCCCTATTGCTCAGTTTTGATTCTTGAATCACATAAATATTTTCCCTAGAAGATTCCATGCCACACGTAACTAAGCACAATTTGTTAGGGGCATTTAATCCCCTAACATTCTATGATATGATTTTCATGGCTCCCTGGGAAGGGATATCTCCTTTGTAGAGGCAAACTAATGTGTTATGGACTTGGTAAATTCTACACAATTTAGGGGTGTGCCAAGGTGAACAATCCACTTGACATTGCAAGCCTACATTAAATCATCAACCAAGGTGTGTAGACTTATGATGGTACTCCACTATATGTGCCTTCATAGGATTGTGTTCACCTAAATTACTCTATGCAAACTTATTCAAACTTTTCTACCTTACAGAGAACTTACAAAATTGTAAAAACAATAAAAGAAGTTACAAAACCTAATGGCTACGAGTACCTGGAGAATAAGTTGTAGGTGACTGCTAATGATGTACGAGTGCAGAATAAATCCAAAACTATTTAAAATGACAAAATAACCAATCCTAGTCTTCAGAGTATTATTATTTATCAATTATGCCTCTGTTCATGAACAATAACTACTGCAACTAGCCATAAATTGTTCTACTTTGCAAAGCGTGTGTAAAATAATGAAAATAGAATTAATGGAAATGCATAAATAAACAAATAAATAGATGAAGTGAAGAACAATACCTGAGTGGCCAGCTTAAAGGACTGTCTCACTTAACTTAAAGCCAAATCTAACTTAGATTCTTACGCATCCATGCAACATACAACTCCATTTATTGCATATCACCAGATATTTAAACATAATCCTTGCAGATTTTATTCCATAATATCATTTTAACATGTTTTTGGATAACTAGAAAATGGGAAACACTAGTAATTGCTAATAGCTTGTAGCAATCAACTAACTGAACTATGAACTCATCTCTTGAATTTATAAAAAATGGGGAGAGTCTTATTCAAACTGCTAACTAACTAACTGTAATCATAAATCCCACTCCTAGATATGAGGATGTGAAATTAAGATTGACGTATTCATCTAACTGAAAAAGGAAAAAGAGACCTATTCAAATAAGAAATCAATGAAACAGTTTGCATGTGAAACACATAATCAAACGTTCAAAATTCTAGAACAAGTATCTTTTTAGCATTTATTCCTTCCATAATGACCATGTTCATCTCCACAGCTTCTTGCACTTTAGGCGGCTTGAACTTCATTAATTCCTTGTTTTGCTGCTTTGGTGCTCGCCACAAATACTCCATTCTTGTTACCACGTACTGAGCTGAAAAGAGATTAATCCATACAAAATACATATGCAACTAATCACCATAATTAAATCACATCATTCCATCCATATACATAAGTATTCATATTTAAACCATGCAATTCTACAAATATTTTCACCATATTTCATTTCCACAAACTAGGCTCAAGGTTGCAAGGTATGCATGAAAGGATAACATATTATGGAATTATTGTCTAAAAGGTCCTTTAGAAACATATGTAAAGTATATGAAAAGCAATAAAAAGATACTAATAACCAAACCCATAATTCCCCCCCAACTTGTCATTTTGCTTGTCCTCAAGCAAAAATACTAAACTAAATCACCTAGGGAAGAATATTGTAATAAAAAGTGATCTGCCTAAGATCCATGAATGTGTTGACTCCCTATCCTTGTTTGAGGTAGAAACCATTATGGCATGCAAGCCTATTCATCTTGACTTATTCTACATTCTTGTACTGATCATTCCCTTCTCCAGTCCAATATGGTACTGGATGAAGTAGGATAGGAGGGTGGTAAGTCAATGGAAGCCATTCAACTCCTCTTATTCCTGAGACCTCAATATACTTGCATAATCTCTCAAACATATTCATGAAATTGTGGAAGGAGTGAGGCTCCTTCCTCTACAATTTTGGAGTCAGATTGTTCCATCTATTTTCCACATGTCTTGGGAAATTTTGAAGAGTGGTCATTGCCAATTGTTGAATCCTTCTATAATCCCTAAGTCTCAAGTCTATAATTATCTTTCCTGGTCCCCTATGATAAAGGAGTGTTAGCCATTGAGTAATGACTCTATCGAGATTCATTTCTTATTTTATGAGTTGCGGTGCCATTGTTTTCTCTTGTTCTTCATATTTCTCAATTAATTCTCCACGGAGCTGTTCATTTCTAAAATAAGATGCGAGGGCTCTTACTTGCAAATCCCCAACATAAATCAAGGGATTCCATTCAGTATCTTTTTCCATTACATAATTATGCAAATAATATTCACATAACTGGTCTTGCTCCTCTAACCTGACTTTGTTGAATAAACTGAGAAAACTGTGTCTCTTATTCAAAGAAAAGGGTTGATCATTAATAAACTTATTGAATTGAAAAATGAGAAATTTTCCCTTTAAGAACAATGCATATACTCTAGACAGAGGTCTGCATTCAACAATTTAAATAGCTCTATCAACCACTTATGTCAATTTCTCCTCCAGTATTCTCAATTCCAAATTCTTGGTTTCTAATGATGCATTCAAATTTTGTTTTTCTTTTCCCTAGTTTTCTTTTTCTTGCCTGAATTAGGTGGTAATTTTCATCAATTCAAAGCCTAAAGACAAAGTAGTATGGTATAATGGTGTTTTTACAATAGGGGGTTTTAGATCTAATGTTACATTCTCCTTAGTTCCCATCTTACCTTCGGCCATTTGTGTCAATAGGTCCAATTTATTTCCATGGCCGTAGGTCTATATTCTCTCTTCCAGCTCCTTGATTCTCATTTCCTTTTCTATATCTTTATGTTCATATCCTTTCACTTGTTCTTCCAAATTCTTTATCTTGACAACAGCTTCTTGAAGCTCCTTCTTTATGTTTCTATCCTCTAGTAATTCCTTTTCTCCTTCAAAATTTAAACCATCACTTTCATCTCCTGTAATATCAAAAACTTCTCTAATAGAGCCACTAGGAATTGCTCTCCTAGTTTTCTTGGCAATAAAAACATCCTCTGAGTCAAAATCAGAGGTGGAAGAAACATACCTTCTTTTTATAACAAGCACATCAACATTTGCAACATAAAAATTATCAGGGCTAGCTCTTTCCCTGTCTGTGTCTATGTCTATCATCAGTGGATCATGATGTTGTTGTTCCTCAACCTTTCCTTGTAATTGTTCCTCCATTCCTCTCTTCTCAACTCTTTGTCTCCTTAACCTTCTTGAGCATCGAGGAGTAACGGTTTCCTGTGTAACTTTACTCTCCTTCCCTCTTTTACTTCCCTTTTTACTTCCTGCATCCTCTTCCCTTACAACATTCTCCTGCTTGTCAACTCCTTTTCTCTTCTTTTTCCCTTTTGAGGACGTTGACGTAGTACTTCTCCTAGCTCTAGGGATTTTAGAGGACGAGGGTTCCTCTGTTAACGCAACCAACATATCTTATTTCCCGGTCCCACTTTGGTTGTGGGTAGGCAAAGCAGACGGTATAATAGGGGGATCTTCTCTCTTAGGTTCATCTTGCTTAGGGCCATCTTCTAGTTCAGGCTCAGGCAGGGGTTCATCTTCTACTTTAGGTGCCTCAAGCAACTTAGTGATTTCTTTGCAATTTTTAAAATCATCCCAATTAAAATGTGGCTATTGAATTCTCAAATTTCTCTTAACCAGTAGGGTTATCAAGCAATGATGATACAATGTAGTTTCCATTTGTTTCCTCTGATATTCAAAGGCCATTTTTTTCAATATGTTATACAAAAAATTGGGTACATTGACTAATTTTTCATGTCATAAATTGTTCAACTTCAAATGCATAGTATATAAAATATTGTGGCGGCCATCACAAGTAAGGTATTTTATAATATAAGCAACAAATTTTCCCCAAAAGAATGGAAGAAAAATCCTCTTAGTACCTTGTGATGTCAAATCCAAATTTTCACCTTGTTCACAAAATTCTTCCCTCGCTGCTACTGCATCTACACGAGCTAGGTATTCAGAAATTGTACAAGGTAATCTCGTGAATTGAGAAATTTCCATTTTTGAGTCATTCACCACCAACCCTTTTATTGTTGCTTCATCATATTTCAATGTGGCTACAAAATCTCTTGCTATTTCATTATTGTACTTTGTTAGCTTCAAGAAGTAGTCTAGCCAAGAAGTAGTCTAGCCATCCTACTCTAGTGAATAGAGGTAAAACCATTATATCCTTTAATATATCCTTATGAGTAGGTGGTTCCCTCCATATTACATCACTTCCCATTATCCTGATGCTTCTGTAACCTCAAAAAGTTCAAATTCTATAAATTCAACTTCACCACCTTAAAAACCCTCAAATTTGGTTGCTTCTATGAATGCCTTCTTTGTACCCAATACTCACAATCCCTTACCTTCTAGTTCAATCAAGTATCCAATTTCTATACCTTATCCTATCTTAGGGTAGGAATCACATTTATTGGAAACAAAAAGAAGTCTTCTAGTCTTAAAAGGATGGTATACAATGTAGTCTGAAAAACTTGGGTGGCAAAAATAAAAAATTATGATGACAATTATACCCCTTCCCCAAAATTTAATTGAAGTGATCGCACTTCATGCATAACTGGGTTTGGGTGATAGGATAATGATGGAAAGTAATGGTGATATTATTCGCATGCATAATTTAAACAATGAATAATAATGAATACAAAATGAAAGGTAGTTTTAATCATGTGAAGTTACCTATCATATGTGCGTAATGGAAATTAATGCTCGACATAGGTATGAACTGAAAGGGCATGTATCATAGTGTACAAGTGATGTGATGTGCATTGATTACATAGGATTTGATGAAAAGTGGCAATTGTACTGGCGATGTGTGTTTTTTTGGGAAGTAAATGACGCATGTGAGCTTTAATAGAATGCATGGGCAGAGATATTTAAATCCTCCATGTTATTGTAGCATGCATTGAACAGGTGTTGCTATGAGTACTCCAAGCACAAGGTCTGACTAAAAAGAGATGGTCAACTCCCATTTGAAACAAGTCCAAATAAAACTGAAGAGAAGGTCCCTCTAGAATTAGAACATGTTCATTATGGATAATGGGTTGTGTGTGCACGTGACTTAAAGTATGGGAAATTAGGCCTGGGTAATCTCAAAGGTGGAGTTGTGTAACTCGACCTCTGTATTACCAAATGTGTTGGGTAATTCACTTCCTATTGGAACATCATCCTATGTCCTAGATCCTGTATCAGCAGAACTGTGTGCACCATACTCATCCATTAGAGATATGATGAAATCATCATGTTCAAGTGGTTTCTTTATAGCTTGAGTCTACGACCATTAACCAGGAGTGGAAATCTAACCTCATCAATAGTTTGTAGTTGCATCGCACCATTAGGAAATACTTGTTGTATTTCATAGGGTCCTAGCCATCGTGACTGTATTTTTTCTAGAAAATATTTGTATCTTGAATCATACAAAAGTGCCCAGTCCCCTATAGTAAATTCTTTAATTTTGATATACTGATCATGCCATTCAATCCGTTGTTTCTAAACAACCTCTGTGTGCTACAATTCTTGCAATCTGATTTCATCAAGGGCATTGAAATGCTACAACCTTTCTTTCTAAGATTCTGTTAAGTCCATCCCTAAATCAACTATTGTGCGTAGGGTTTTGTATTCAAACTCTATAGGCAACACTGTTGTTTTTCCATAAACCAAATCATAAGGGGTAAATCTTGTAGTTATCTTCCATGTAGTTAGGTATGCCCAAAAAACTTCTGGTAATCTGGATACCTAGTCTCTTCTATGAATTTGCACTATTTTTGTCAATAAGTCCTCAATCTCCATGTTTGTAACTTCTACTTGACCATTTACCTAATAATGATATGGGGTAGATTTCTTGTCCTTGATCTGATACTCCTTCACCAGTTGGGCTATGAGGTCTGATGTGAATTGTGGTCCTTGATCGGTTACTATCTCCCTCGAAACACCATACCTAGTGAAGATTTCCTCATATAAGAATTTTGCAACATTGCCATTTTTGGCAAACTACAATGCTTTTACCTCTAGCCATTTGGTTAAGTAGTTAGTATATACCAGTACATATGCTTTGTTATTTGAAGTGGGAGATATAGGACCAACAAAATCTAGCCCCCATTTGTCAAAAGGAGCTAGTGCTAGTTGGGGCTGTAAAGGCATTTCATCATTTCTTGTAGGTCTCCCCATTGTCTAACATCTATCACAGCTTCTAGTATATTTAATAGAGTCTTTGTGAAGGGTTGTCCAGTGTAAGAGAGGGGGACCAACCATGTTTAAGGCCGCAGGTCACGGAGGGCCAAGAGTGGAAGGTTTCCCTAACTTACCTTAGCTTAACAAGGTGTTGGGGAATGCAGGATGAGAATTATGAGGACTATAAAGTCCTTCAATCACCCTACAGACCCAAAATACAAGATGGGGCTAGGTGAGCTAGTTGTCAAGTTCAACAGTACACCTCTAGAAGCTCTCTTCCTCAGGACGAAAGTGCGGTCCTGGGATGACAACACGACGCGCTGGCATCTCTCAAGTGCATTGGCATCCGTACGACTAGACAACTAAGGAGACAAGGTTGAACCTAAGAAAACAAGATAACAACCCAGCTAACTACTACTAAAGGGACAAAATAATGTGATTAAGTAAACAAAATACTCTCTGATGTGATAAAGTAAAAATTTGAGAGTTAGGATGGCAAGAAGGATCTCACAAAGAAGCTCATTTTCTAGCTAGCTCCTTGAAAGCACACTCACCTACACACAAAGAGGAGGAAAATGTTGGGTGGTTGTATAGGGGCCTACCTCAGTCAGAATCCCAATTAGGTGTTTCCATCTCTACAGACAACCAAGAAAGTGAGATAAAGAAAACAATGTAGTAAATAACACTAAAGCACTACAAAACAGTAAATGCGCTTACTCTGCTAAGTAATAAAGGAGAGGAATGGGAAGCTTACCACCTCCACCAAAAGCACTCAAGGTTGATGGAGGAGAGAATGAGAGTACTCAAGCCTCTACTACAATGGTTTCATCCCAAACTTTCTCTACTAAAGTGATGGAGTGAAGTTGTTTCTGCAATGGAATGCAAGAGTGATGCTAGAATGCTTGAAGTGAATGCAAGAGAGTGTGAGTGAATTGAGTTAAAAGCTTAGGAGATGAAATGCTTGTTGAAGGAGAGAATTTGAAGAGGAGATGAAGAAAATGGCCATATTTGGGTCGGTCAGCCGAAGAGGGCATTACAACTTGACCACCAATGAGAAATGTAATGCCTCTACAGGTTCAGTTGTGGGAATATGCCAGGGACATAAGTGCGTCATGCGAACATCTATGTGCCGTGTGGGTGTCCCTGAAAAAATTCCCCCACCAACACTCAAAATAGGAACTAAGTGGAATGAAAGCAGTTGGATTAGGTGCAATTAAGCCTCCAAACTTGGTTTTTTTATCAGGTGGAAAAAGGAAAAAAGGGGAATTTGCATAAGGGGTGCAAATTCACTCTTATACATTTTTCCCCCACTTTAGCGAGCATGAGTACTAATGAGTGCTTCGGTAAAGTAGATCAAGGAAGGAGTAAGGATAGAGATGTATACCTGAACTATCAAGGAAGCATACCACAATCTGATGAACCTGAAGGTACATGACAAGCGAAGGACTTCATAGCTTCTCATAACTATGAAGTTGAAGAAAGAAAGTGTCTTGCAGACTCATGGACCTACAAGGAGGCAACCCCCAAGATCTCTCACATGAAGGAAGATCTGTGAAGTAAGTACCTTATAGACCCATAGACCTGCAAGGAAGGTGTCCCCTAAGAACTCTTGCATGGAGGATACTCGGGAAGAGTTCCCCAAGGTCTCTCACATGGAGGAAGCAAGGAAAGTTCCCTACAGACTTGCAGACCTATAGGGAAGGTATTCTCCAAGATCTCTCACATGAACAATACCCAAGGAAGCGCCCTATAGACCCGCAGACCTGTAGGGAAGGTAACCCCCAAGATCTCTTGCATGGAGGAAACCTAAGAAAGTGCCCTACAGGCCCGCAAACCTATAGGCGAGCCACCCCCAAGATCTCTCGCATGGAGGAAGCTCAAAGGAAGCACCCTACAGGATCTTAGTCCTACAAGGAGGTATCCCCCAAGATCTCTCACATGGAGGAAACCTCGAAAATCAGACTCCATAGAGTCAAGAAGCAGCCAAGTAGGCAAGTAAGCGGACAGTCGCGCAGACCATTGAAAATTTGGAAGAATTTCAAAGGGGTCTCTAGGGAACCCGTCGTGAAGAAAGGGTCCACTCAAGGGACGCACAATTCGAAAGAAAATGTTTTCTTTCTCGAATCAATCCATCATCAAGGGATCCTTTTGAAATATTTTCACTTCATCAAGGAATTTGAAAGGAAGAATATGCCCCCATGCGAGGAGAAGGTCAAAGATGTTCCAGCTTTGGAGGAAGGGTTTCCAAGTCCTTTCTTTATGAACCCGTGATGAAGGAAACATGTTTCAGTAGGGTTCCAAGTTAAGAATGTGATTCTAAAGAAAGGTTTGTGAAGATTTTCAAAAAAAGATTCATTGGAAATGAATGCATTTCTAAAAATCAAAATGTTGAAGAAAGGCGTTGTCACACATGAAAGGGACAACTCAAGCAAAGAAGAGAGAAATATAAAGAGAAAGCAAAAGAGAAAAACACAAATAAAGGGCATAGGGGTAGTTTGATATTTCGGGGTCATAATTGCTCATAAATATATATATATATATATGTATATGTATAGTAATAGTATATAAATGAATTGTCATCAACCCCCTACTACATCAGACCATGTGAAGAATGCACAAGAAGAAAAAGTAAAAATAAAAAATTGGGTCAACATAGAAGGGGAGGATAAATGCCCCCAATGCTTTGCATCATCCCAAATTTATCGAAAGTCAAGCACAAACATGGAAGAATGATGATACAAATAGAGGAAGGTTTATGACACAAAAACCATACCTGTATTCAAGCACCAACAAGGGTGATGAGGATAATCTAGGCACACATAGCATGATCACAGGGGAACACATCACAAAACAAACACACACACAAGATCAAGAAGAGGCCTCCTTCTAACACTGATCAACCAAGAGGTCGTCCACTTCCCACTCTAGGTCATGATAGGGGGAAGGAGGATGAGCCTGCAGTGGTGGGATGTTAAGAGGAGGAGCATCTGACCCTCCTGCAACAAGGGCTAAGGAAGAAGGCCCCACAAGGTCTTCTTCGCCGAGCTCCTATGGGGCTAAGGTCAGCGATTTTGTGAAGATCACTGACAAGGCAGGGAATTCATCCACAAAGTTAAACATGCACCCTACACGAGTGTCATGTTTAAGTTTAGTGGATGGGGCCGGTTGCACCTAAGATTCACCAGTAGGCTCGTCAAATGACTTGGGAGCGGTGACAAACTCAGGGGAAGTCGGGACTGGTTCTGTCACTAGGATAGAACAAGTCAACATGAGGCCACCTTGTGAAGAAGGTGGGATCCTCTTATGCCCTTCACTACTAGAAGGACCACACTCCACCTTTTTCTTTGTCAGAGGAGATGAACTCCCCATAGACGAGGCTAGAGGTGCGGAGGAAGAGGAGGAAAGAAAAACAATGGATACAATTGAGGTATTAATCATATCCATGGGCTTTGGGAAAGGTTGGATATCCAGAATGGACATTAGCAAAGGTGGCTCCACCGAAGGAACGATGAACACCTATACCCCCTTGGGGTTAGGCACATTCATACTCATAGTGAAAGTCGGAAGTAGCGTGGGACTAGACTGAAGAGAGGCAGAAGGAAGGGGAGAAGATGACACTACAGGAGGACTTGAAGCAGGGGTGGTTATCTCTTCCTCCTTCCTTTGTGAGGTAGCCTGCTCCGCCAAAATGGCCTTTTTCTGACGCTTGCACTCACGCGCAAGGCAATTTCTATGACTTTTGAGTTGGAGGCTAGAGGTTGTGAAGGAGTAGAAGGCTCCTGATCAACCATGGGAATTTCCACTGTGGCTCAAGAGCCTCGACAACGAGCCTCTTCCCATTCACTGCTTTAGGTACAGGAGTGGTAGGAGGTTGCAGTTCAAATTCCCTTCAGGAACCCTTCTTTCTACTATATAAGTAATACCATGGTTTGGGCTATTCATTAGGGAGGTCTGAGATCCTAAGCTTGGGCCTACACTAAGGAGGTATCATTAGACTCAACGGATAGCCATAGGGACGACTCATCCAATACTCTTCCCAAGAAAGGGGAGAGGACGAGGTAGTCCAGGGAAAGACAACCTTCTCTTTTCCTTTAGGGAAGGATAGGGAGTCAGCGTGGACTTCTCTCTCTTCTGAGAAGGGGGAGGGGTCGGTACAACCTTCTCCCTCTCCTCTTGGGAGGAGGAGGTGACCGACTTTGTATCATAGGAAGGGTTAGTTTCAATCGTCCCTTGCCCCTAGTCTTATACTTTACATAATTCTTGTAAAGTAGGTCCATTCTCGGAGGAAGCAGACCAACTGGGGCAGGCCAAAAGTGATCCAATGGATATCCACCACGGGACACTAAGGGTTGATATCCAGTGTCATGCACTACATGCATGACACCTTTGTGAGAAAATTTTAAGAACTTATGAACAACGG